>QTSX02000960.1:0-112474 GCA_014839935.2 Entomophthora muscae | reverse complement strand
AAAGGTGGAAGGAGCATTGGTCATTCCAAAGTTCATGACTTGACACTCAAATGACCTGTAGCGTGTGCAGAAGGCAGTTTTTGCCTCATCTCCTGGTGCAATGCGGACCTGGTTGTACCCTGCGGTGAGATTGATCTTGTTAAAGACCTTTGCACCTGCAAGTGTGTCAAACAGGTTTTCAATCAACAGCTGGGGGTACTTATTCTTAACAGTCACCTCATTTAAGGTGAAATAGTCTGTGACCAGACAAAGGGACCTGTCCTTCTTGGTTACAAAGAAGACAGCTGCCCTATATGGAGAGAGCAAGGGGCAAATGAAGCCCTTGTCAAGCGCGTCCATGAGGTGCTGGCAGAGGGTCTCATCTTCTTTAGGCGTAAGACAGTATAATGGTTGTGTCTTAGGTAGCAACCCTTGGAGTTGTACAGTGTGCTGGATCTCTCAAGGGGGAGGTAGCTGGTCCAGTGTTTTGCTGAAGACGTCCTTGTACTCCTCAAGGAGTGCAGCAAGTGCTGGTGGGGATGAAGTGGTCAAGGGAAGGGCTGCAGGTGGTTCCACACAGATAACTTGGACTGAACATTGGTTGAAGTCTAGTTTCCCCTCCTTGAAGTTGTACAAGCCTGTCTCTGTTATTCTAACAAGCACAGTATTGTAGAGTAGCTTGCTCATTTCAACAGGATAGATCTGAAAGCCCACCCCCTTTCTATTGAGGATGATGACAGAGGTATCCCAGTCAATGTAGGGACAGTTGTGCCAAAGCCAGTTGAGGCCAGCAATTACGTTGTGGCTGAGCCCTGCCATGATTGGCCCAGAGAGCTTAACCTGGACATTCCCCATTCTCACGGAGAAGGGTACTGTCTCATGAGTAATTGAAACTCTACAGGAGTTAGCTACTTTTACTGCCTTGAACCTGCTATGCACTTGGTCCAATTGTTGGGATTCAGTGAACGGCTGGTCCACCATAGTGTGGTTGGCCCTGGTATCTACCAATAGTTTGTGGGTATTCCCACAAAAACAGAAGGGATTGTCAGGATACCAAGAGTACTGTGGGGTTCCAGAAGGTGAGGGAGGAGTCAAAGCAGGTACTGGCATGGCCCACCAGATGATGGGACCTAACTTTACCAGGTAGGAAAGGGCCTTCCCAGCCACAGCCCAAGGCCCGGCCGCTGGCAAGGCAAAATCAATCAATCCTGTGAACACCAGGTAAAGAACCCCAGGAATTGACTGTTCTGGCCAGTGGCGTCAAAGGTGGGTGGGGTTGAGATGGTTGGTTTGGGTGTCAGGGGTGGCTCCATGGGGACCAGGTAGGCAGCAGGATTGTTGTACTTCCCGTTGAAGATCAAAGGGTAGATGGTGATTGCTTTGCCGTCACAGACAGTTTGATAGGGTTCCTTGGGTGCGTTTGGGCGAGTGTACCACTGCAAGTCTTTCAATATCCAGGGTTTGTGGTCAGGATTTGGGGGTACTCAGTGAAATGCACAGGGCCAAAGGGAGTGTTGAGTGGGCAGTAGTAGTCAAAGGCTTTGGGTTTGTCAACTGAAGCCTGGATATCTATCCCAGTGGATGGATACTGGCACTTTGGTGTATGCAGATAGAAGAGTATCAAAAATAGTTATGGAAGCAGATTGGTGAAAAAAAGGTTCATAACAACTTTTATTTGGTAAGGATGACAATACAGAAATTTTTTAGGTGCTTCTGGTTTATATAATTACTCACATACAAGTGCCTCTGGGCATTCTTCTGGTGCTATCTGTGTGGCAAGGCTTGACATCTCAGGTTCTGTTGTTTGGTTGGCTGCTTCATGGTCATTTTTGGGGTTTTCAGGAACAGTTGTTTGGCTTTTTGGTGGTCCATCTTGGCTTGGATGGCCATTGGTTCTAGCAGGTTTGGCTTCTGGGGTTATGGGGGCTCTCCCAATTTGATCACCTTTTTGGGCTGGCTTGACAGGCTTTCCTGAGGCCAAGGAACTTGATTAAAAAAGTGGTCCCCAATTGGGGACCCCAAATTACTTAATGGAGTGTGGGCTTGAACTGGGTTTACTGGGAAGCTAAAAATAGCCTGCCCAGGCCCAGCCAAACCCACCAAGGCTTGGGTGTAGCTTTTGGGGCCCAGAATGGGCCTCGCAGCTACCGCCAGGGAAGGAATGGTTCCCACACCTGGATTTGCTTTAAAAAGCAAAAATCCAGGTGTAGGCAAATCTCCCCCACCCACTAGCCCCGCCTGGCGGCTAGGAGCGGGTTTGATTCCTGCCCAGGGCATTGAAATTATTACTTTTGTAACAGGGATAGGCTAAGTGGGTGACTTTATTTGAAGAGTGGCTCACTTGAAGTACAGGGCTGTCAATATGGGCCTGGAAGACATCAAGGGTTTTGACCTTGTGTACACTGTAGTTGCAGGGGTTCTTTGTGAGGAGGGATTGAGAGTGCGGGTCAAGTGAGGTTGTAGAACCTCTTGTAGCTACAACCCCCAGGCTTTTTCTGGGTCCTCAATTTGGGCTAGCTGGAGCTCCCCCTTGCGGGGGTGCTTAGTCCCATTATCCTGCTGACGGGGCTGGCGGCAGCCTACTTGGTTGTGGCCACTGCCAGGTGTTGCACAAGGTTGAGGTGGAGCATCACTAGTACAGCGGAAGCCCATCAAAGCCTGATTGTTGGCCTCCACAGTGGCCTTGTAACAGTCATTGATGGAGGTGCAACGGCCCACAGGGACCCACTTACAGATATGGGGCTTGAGCCCATTGACAATTAGGGTCAAAAGCATGGCATTCCTGTTGGTTACAGCTTTGGGGGCGGCAGCAAGAGCTTGCTGCCAGGCGGCAAGGTACTCAGGAATAGATCCATTCTGTTTAATTGCTAAAAGGGGAGTTACCACCACAATAGGCGAGAAGGTTTTGTTGTAGCAGGATCTTGCAGTGTCCCGGAATGCTGCCCAGGTGACTTTGACTTCCTGACTGGCCCAGTTGGTAAACCATACAGCGGCGGGCCCCGTGAGGCACCTGACACAGTGGCAACTCACGTGGGCTCGGGAACCTGGCAGATACAAAGGCGGGTCTCAGTGGATTGCAGTCAACTGACAATGTTGGCTCCTTCAACTCCACCTACAAAGGATTCCAGCTGGAGATTGAGCATACATTGTGAAAGGTCTGCCTGGGGAGGGGTGATGCTGACATCACGCTGCCCAAGGCAGAGCCAATAATACACACTTGTAAGGACTAGCTGGTCTTGGTAAATAACACACCTGTCAGGGATGTCCCCCTTGGGGATTGGCAGGAAAGTTTCTTGATGGGGAGTAGCCATACGGCTTGTACTCCGTCCTTTCTTAGGGGGGATTTTGTTTTAGGTAGGTTGTGAACCTACTGCTGCTACCACTGTTGCAACTGAACTAATGAGGATTCAGTATTTGAGTTGTAAAAGACAACAGTCTAATAGAAAGGACAAGAATGAATAGTGTAAGGTATTGTTTATTGTAGAATATTGCAATTAATATACCATATGGAGAAAGCCACAAGGCCACAAGGGGGTGGCATAGTGGTGTGTTCCATGTAAGGTTTGAAGCCAAGGAATAACTTGTGTGGGGATCAACAGGTCAAATTGGTAGCACTCCTAATTAGGAGGAAGGGCCCACAGTTCAACATTGCCATCAGATTGGTTCATGTCGTTAGACACGTCAAGGGGTGACTCATCAAGCGCCCCCTGTGTATTGTAAGATACATTGGCAGGCAAGTCTGGAAACTCAGTTGCAACAATCACTTGTACAAGAGACGTCAACAAGGTCAATAAGGTTATGGCTTAGGCGCTCCACCAACACCTCATCATCCACAGAGAAGAAGCCAAAACTTGAGGAAGTGATACATGCCTTCAAGTCCTGCCGGGGTCTCTTCTGAAGGACAACAAAGAGGAATTGACAACACAATTTGAAGCCAGAGAAAAGGACACTGCAATCAAAGTCAGGCATATTGATTTGATATTGGACAGTTGGCAGGTTGCCAACTAGAGCCTGTGAGGCCAAAGACCCCTGAACCAAAGCCCGGGTATCAATGGGCTGCTCCTCCAAAGTAGCCAAGGGGTTTTCAGCGCCCCGCCGGGTTGGATCTTCATGGGCTGGCTGTTTGGACGGGGACTTGGGTGCTTGGCACGCCTGTTTATGAGGAGGCTCCTCATGACCCATACCGGTAAATATTGTACTGGTACCCCTGTCCCAAAGCCCTTAAATATGTGCTTTCTTGGAATCATAAGACATGGCCTGGAACAGGGCCCAATTAGAAACCAACATGGCGGCAATAATGCTATGTGCATCAGTCACACAGGAGGTATTGGAAGCGTTGGATGGTTGTGACATGCTGATTGGCAATTTTTCTCTTGACAGTATAACTAAGTCAAGTTGGGGGAAATATCAGGAATTTATACTGACTTTGTTCTACCTTGGATATCTTGGCAGCCTGCCAAGCCATCTATTGGAGAAACTTCTAATATTAATATCAGGCTTAATTGATCTGAGAAGCCTTCGTGAAGTACATTCAGATCACTTATTACAAGAACAAACGGGAATACTATAGACTCCAATTATGACTGGTTCCCAATTGACTAGAGTTATTCCAAAATACTCTAGCAAACCGCTAGGTTAGTTATTATGGGTTTCTCCAATGATAAAAAAAATGTGTCCAATTTGCACTAGCAAACCACCAGTGCCATTTCAAATCCATGCAAGAAAGGTCACCCAGGAACAAAGTGTCATGTGCTAAAAATAGAGTCATAAATTAGTGCCGCCACTTCTGGCACGCTAATAGATTATGTATTACTCTATGGCAATTAGTACCCAGAGCAGGGTACTATAATATAGAATCTCATGCCATTGCATGGATGCCTAACTCTGGGGGTTGATGCTGACGGTCTGGGGGTGAAAAGACTACCAAGCAAGAGTTAGATGCGCCAGATAATCTTATCCTGGCAAGAGAGCACTGGCTCTATAAAAGCCCTTCCATTGGACTAATGGAAGGCAGACAATAATACCAAGATACTACTGTAGAACCTTTTCACAGTAGAAGAAGATATCCGAGTTTGAAGACCATTGTCAGTACTTGAAGAACTAGCAAGCTGCCAGTATAGAAAGCCGCTTGGAAGTTGCCTCCCTTGGACATCTCTAGCCGTCACCTTGCCAAGGAAATACCAGAAATTACAAGTAATGCTTGTCGCCATACAAGCTAATTATCAACATAATGACTAAGATTACTCAACTATCCAATAAAGCAAATTGTAATCAGACTGCCAGGTCTGAGAGCATAACCAAAAGTTCTGACATTTGGGTACTTCGGAAACAAAGGGAGAAGGACCAGAGAATGTGCATGAGAACGGGGTAACCGAGGGGCTTGCAGCCCCTGTAGTGAGCACCATTTTGCCGTGTTTGGCTCCTGAGGACAACATCCAGGAGGACACAGCGGGAAATCTTTATAACAAAAGATTTGAGGTTCGAAGCTAGCCTTGGGTTAGCCTTCAGGGAAAAATTAAGAGCACATACCTTAATTTCCTGGAATACAAGATGTGAAATTCCTTTTGGCAAAAAGGAAAGGAAAAAGCTTGAATAATATTAAAACCAACACAAATGTGGATAAACTTGTCTTTATTAGGAGAAATGATTCTACTTAAATAGTAGACAAGGGTCAATAATCACTCATTAGGTAGACAGAGTGGTAGAAGGGGTCACGTTGGGATGAGGCCATACCAGGATCAGTCACGGACAGGTATGATAATCCGGAATGGGTGGATATTGAACCAGACCCATTTGCGGAAGGCAAGGAATTTCTGAAATCGAAAGCGAAACCAACTAAATCTTCATGCATATCAATATTTGAAGGCCATATTGAAATGGCATTAATGGCGTAATTTACAACACCCAGCCTTAGCTAGCTTCTAGCTCTGGGCTGTCTCAACCAGAGCAATGATTATATCCTATTTAAATCTTATAAAATAACTCTTTGACTAGGGTGGCTCAGAACCAGAAAATGGCCAGAGCTGGGCTGAAGCAGCTCTAGTTTCACCCTTGAAACACTTGCCCTTTTATATTTCATATCAAAGTTTTGGAGTGAGGCACGAGCTGCAACCTTCTTTAAAAGTTTCAGCATAGATCTGCATGAATTATTTTGTACTTTTATCCAAACAGCCCAAGATAGGGTTATGACTTTATGATTGCATAGTTGCTGATCATCCCAACCCTAACTGAGTGGCACTTGGATCTTTTGCCAAGCCAAGTGATGGATCAGGGCTTATAATTGTGCCGCATCGTTTTAAAAGTAGATGGTTTAGAGTTGATAGCAATGTATTTAAAAACCAGAGCCCAAAATATCTTAAGGGTAGCCACAATCCAACTCGAATGACCTACTTAATTTAATCATTTATGAAGCACTTAAGTAAGACAAATGATAGCCAAGGATTAGTGGGTGACACCTTAGATGCAAGTCGAGTCTAAAGCATTACCTTCGTAGTTTAACATCGTAGGATTGGGTAATTCAAGGCAGTTGGGATGATAATTCGATCCACAGTTTTAAATTTAAGCTGCCACCAATTTATTCCAGTCAATGATTTAAAATTGCCGATAATATCCCGCCACATGTGGTCAAGTTGGCGGGTTTGATGTTAACCTTTAATATAAATACATTTAAATCGCTTGATTCATTCTAAATACTTTGCTTCTTAGCCCGTCCCAAGTGAAACACCAGCAACATTTTGATTGGTTGATCAAACTTAATTCATGGAGGTTTCTCAATAGAAAGCACAAAGGGCTTATATAAACTGACACTGGGTCTAATTCTTCACTAAAATGTCGAATCAACATACTACTATGCCTATGCCTATGCCCATGCCTCCCCCCACTTACACTGTCCCAACACAAATCATCATCCAAAATCCAGGCTCTTGTGCTGGCGGTGGCAACCATGACTTTGAAGGCGAGTTCACCTGCTGTGGTATCATGTGGGCCATATTCTGTTTCCCATGCGGCCTCTTCTGCTGCTGCTGTTTACGCGTCCACAGGTGCAACAAGTGCGGCCTTGTCGAAGACTAAGCTAATAAATGTATATTACTGGGTGGTTGCCCGTCCAAGGACAGATATAAAGATGAATTTAGTAAATCAATTCAATATATTTTATTGTATTTTTAAGTTGTGATTACTTATCATATGTTTAATTAAATTTCTATTAAAAATGATTTGTTAAAATTAATTACAGTTATTTTTATTTAAAATTAAAATTGCATATTCCAAGTATAAATAAAAAATAAATCTAAATAAGTGGAGTATCATTAATAAGTTTAGTAAAAATAGAAAACAATTTTATAATTAAATTTTATTTATCAAATCCCTACAAAATGTAGAGCTGATTTGTAGCTTTAAAATAAGCTATTGAACTATGAGATCAGCTTAGTATTCATAGAGATATGTTGTTTTTAGTTTATATGTTTTTAGAGTGAATTTAAATGAATCAGATTGAGTTTATACCTTTGATTATCACACGAGCCCAATTCCAGCATTTAACTCTATATCTCAGCATCTAGAGCAGCTAGAGCTGTCATATTTAGTACCATTTTGATCATAATTAGCTAAATAATTTATCTAGATACTCTAAATTTTATGAAAATCATTATATTGAAACATAATTTTATCATAGCCAGTTTACTCCACAGATGTTCTTTTAGGATGAAGCTGTGGCAAGCAAGGTTTACTATGAAACAATATGCAGCCACTTGGATCAGCTGATGCATCCAAGTGGAATATTCTATTATTACACTCAAAGATAAATAAACTTGAAATGTCTAAGCCAACCATCTCTTACTTTAAACCAGTGTTTATATTTGTAATTTAAACTGTATCGCTTTAAATTGACCAAGCTCTCTTTTTGTCGTCAATCCAATCCTCAGCAAAGAGTATAACCATCCAATCATATTAAAGTATCCTAAACAATATGTTGCTTCTCTTCCAGTTTTAATCCACACATCCCGGAGTTGGGTAATCTTTGTAGATAAGCCACTTTGATATGGATGTATGAGGCTAGCCACTATTTTTAAAATCAAGTAATTAAATGCAAATTTACGTTAGTTTGCATAGCTAATATTCTCAGTTCAACACAATTTAGTCCACACTCCACTATAATCAATCTGTGTTGTGACGTAACCGTCAATTAACTGGATTTCAGTTAATTGACCCCCCCAAAATCCCCACTTTTTGGTTACGCACCAGCCTCATGGCTAACCCCCTCAACTTCCCCAAACCCCTATATTCTATCAGTTGGTGAATACTATATATTTGACCAAAATATTCAATATTCAAGTACAAGTAAAGTCATATATCCTGAAAGCTGTTTTTTAATTGATTTGTGTGAAATCCAAGATTCTCTTTGAATTCCACATCCAGACATCAAGACAAGGAAGATCATTACCTCTGTCTTTTGAACCTTAAACAACTTGTAAAAGAGCACATTTGCTGTGTAATCTTACAGTGTACTTTTAAAGATGCATGTAAGGGATTGAATGTAAGGATGAGCCAAGTTGAGCTTTTGACTTAACAATCAACTTTCTATTTAAATATCATAGAAAATTATTTCAGTTAAATCCCTTACAGCTTGAGCCCACTCAAGGTGACATTACATCCAGACAGACTCACTTCTATATTTTAAGCATGTGTTACTCAGAAAGTTATTGAATACAGCTGACCTTAGAACCTTTTAAACCCCTTATAATCCCTTGAGGATTGTCTAATTTATGTAAGATGCTCAAGGATATGCACAATTATTTCAGATGTGTGGTATTGTATCCTATACTATAATCTGCTGGTGTGAAGAATATAGCATCATTAGATGACCTGATATTTTAGCAATGTAAAAAAAGGGGTATGATGTTCAGCAATCAGTATACTTTGTATCTTAGATTGGAGAAAATCAGCTTAAATAGAACCAGCTTGTGGCTCCAATATACTTTATTGCAGCTAGAATTAAGATTGATAGTTTTTAAAGGCTGAGATTGAAGTCTTAAATAGATATTGTGTTCTGAGGCGCAGCACAGACACACAACAGGGAATCCTAACCTTAGGATTGGATTTGTACTAAGTCTCAGTTAGATGGTAGGGAAGGCTACGCAATTACCTTGTGGCCCTGAATGAATAATCTCTGCTAGTTGTGGCTAGAGAGAGGCGCCAAAGTACTTGGAGACACAAAGACAAAAATGTGAATAGAACTTAATTTTTATTGGTGAATAGGAAATTAATATACAGTGGTTTAAAATACCACAAAACAATACCAGGATGGTAGGATCACTTGCCACAAGCATTAGTGAGGCAAGTGAGTTGCACAGAATCAGAAAACTGAATAATTGTATATCCCAGTTTGGATACAGACTCATTTTGAGGGGTGAAAGTGAAAGAGAGAGATTTGTCCTCAAAATAACCCATCAAAGGCAAAATCAAAACAGTGTGAATAGCGGCATTCACAACAATAGAAAATGTGATAGCCAATACAGTAGTTTTCATAGTGGTGAGGATTAGAGTAGGGACAGGTATCAAAATTGTCACAATTTGTGCTGTGATCAAGCTTCACCCATCATAATCTGTTTTGTGACTTCAGCAGTTGTCACAAATCATTTTGTGACCTTAAAGTCACATCACAATTGTAACCACCATGATTTGTGACCTGCTCCTAAAGTCACAAAACTAATCTGCATGAGCTATGATGTGACTAAGCACAATCCTATCTTATTTAATGTTGTGACCAATCATAAGTATATGAACTATTTCTTTTGATTGAAATATATATATATATATTCATTTATTTAATTATTATTTCACTATGACTAGCAAAAACAAACTGTAGTTTAATCAAAACTATAATTATGAGATAATGATAGATAGAGCTTATAATAAAATAATGTTAAAAAATACAATCCAACAACTAAAACTGCTCTAATTTTACATCCTGTGCCTTGCACAAAACAAAATAATATGTTTTATCCTTGGAAACTGCCTTCTCTTTTATATTTTGTGACCTAAACAATGGGGTGAGGCACAAATTGTGACATACCTCAAAAGTTGCAGTGCAAATCCATAAATATTGTTTTGTGACCTAATCTAAATCACCTTAAAAACAGGTTTGTGACTCTGTGATCATACAACTGCTGTGACTGTACCAACCCTAGTGAGGATGAACAGATTTAACTGATCCTAAAACAAAATAAGCTTAACCTTAAACAATATTCACATGTAAATTAGGCTTTGGAGCTATGGCAACAAGCAAAAATTGAGCCACATGTAAACAAAACGGACTCAAGCTTAAACAAAGCCCAACCTGGGCAAGTTTCAGACTGCAAATGATATGAGTTTTTTCAGCAGGCTGAAAAAAGGCCAAACAAGAAAAAAAAACTTCCACTAAATACAAAGTTGAACCAAAAATTAGACAACACATTCTAAACTACAAAATAACAATTCAGTGCAACAAGAAAAATAGTTTGAAATTGTTCTGGGACGTAAAATAATCTGATTGCAGTGCAGATTAGGCACTGACAGGAGGGCTGAACAGAAACAGAATTGGAGCAACACACAAAAGAAATTTTAAATACAAAACAAAATAAAGACATATCAGGGATATTATATTCACATGCTGAAATAGAATAAGAACATTTAGGCAAGCAATCCATAGAAATATAATCAGTGGATAAGGAAACTTTTCACGTTTCAAACTTGTTCAGGTCAAAGCTGCAGGTTGATCCCTAGCAAAGCTTTCCACAAAAGACCACCTGCCTCTCAATTCAACTATCTTGGCATAAAAAGCCAAAAGTGGGAGTCAAATCAATTTTTTAAATATGGGAACATGAACTGCCAATGATCCAAGTCCAGAACAAACTCAATTTAGCTCCCAACTCATTAGTAGGATCAAGCCACCCATACATATCCAAGAAACCAATGAGGGGTACCTTGTTCCCCATAAAGGATTCAACTAAACTATGTAAATTCCCATATAACAATAATGAATTTTTCTAGTTTTCAATATTTTCCCCTTGTAATCCTGCTAGTGCAGTATAATTATGGCATTTATTTGAGTATACTGTCTTTAGAAACTGTCTAAATTAAGAGCTGTGTCATAGCTTATATCAGATTCCGGCTGGACTCCCACAGAAGAGGCAGGATGGGCCTGTAAGGTCATGTACACAATAGGTGCAACCCTGAAAAGATAATTTAAAGCAGTGGCTAGGGAACACCGACTTCCAGTATAGAATACAGCCTGATTAGCAAGCCACAACACTATAATATAGATGAGCCTCAGTTTGCTGAAATCTTGGACAGGAAGGGCATCAGGCACAGGAGGAGTGGCTGGTATCTCCTTCATAATTGTTGGAATTTGGCCTCTATAATGGCCAGGAGGGAGATCCAGGTGATGGGGGTAGTAGAACTCCAAGTCAAGGGCATGGGCTGGCATAATCAAGGGAACAGAAGCAGGACCAGGTGGATAGGGGAAGGTGCGGGAATATTGTATTTTTGATTCACATAGAGATGCAAACAGAATAATTATATTGGTGCAAAAATAAACAATTCCTGCAATAAAATAATGGTTCTTAGGCATAAAATATGCTTATTATGATGAATTAAATAGTGAAGAAGGCTTTCCTTCTTCATTATTTATACTTACTGGGAATAACTTAGTCTTTTATGCCACCAGAGGTCTGATGACAATATCTTCAATGACATTGATAATTTGTTTGGAAAACTGCATGTTGGGACCTAGGGATGGGTGCACATTAGCTGTTTGTTAATGATGATGGGTTTAGCTGAAGCCTGCCAAGGTGCTGCAGCTATTAATAGAATGTGTGAGGAATTGGTTGCCTGATTGCTCAATCAAGCAATCACTGGTACAGTTTACCATTTCCTATTATAAGGAAGACCCAATTTTGTGCTTAATGTTGATCCCAGGGTTTTGTGGAATGTGAGCCTCACAAACCCCTGGTAATTTGTGGTCAAAAAGGGGGGTTTTCTCTTGAAAGGCAATTGGTAATTTCTTCCACACAGTTTGTTGTGCTGTATCCAGGAAGGCTAGCTGATTGTCTTGAGCATTCTGGGCCCTGACCCTATGATAGCAATATAATTAAAATCAAAGATTAAAGATTAAAGCTTCTTCCTTTAGTGATCTCTATTTCATTTTTTAAAAAAAGGTATTTACTAAAGCAACAGCTTTGTGATGTGCAAAGAGCAATATTATGGGCCAGCCAGAGTCAATGAGCCATGGAAAAGGTATTGGGAAGCTCCAATCTAAGCCCATATATTTGATATGGGGTGCCAGGGATCCATCCTGTGGTAGGTTCCCAAGAACTTGCAGGCAGACAGCCCACAGGCCTAGAAGGAAGAGCCCACCACAAGATGGGGGCTAACTTTATAATGTAGGATAGTGATTTCCTGAGGATGGCCCAGGGTCTGCTGGTGGGCACCATAGAATCAATTAAGCCAGTGAGAATGATGTAGATGACTCCAAATATTTGGGTGGAGGTGAACTTAATAGTAGCAACAGATTCTTGCAGGCAGTCAGGCCGCAGGATCAAAGGAGGGGTCATTGGTACCAAATAAGTGGGAAGATAGTTATATTTGTTGCAAAATAGCAAAGGTTGCACAGTGATCCAAGTTCCTTCACAACCAATAAGCTCTGTTTCTCTGGTACAGGCTTCTGGGTTGTAAATTAGGATCTCCTCTAAGGTAAACTATGAATAATCTGGGTTTGGTGGATACTCTGTAAAATGAACTGGGCCGTAGGGAGCTCCTGGAGGAAAGAATAGTTTGGGTGGTTGGTCCACGTTTTCTTGGGCTTGGTGGAAGCAGGGACAAACCCGGGGAGATCAAATCAAAAATAATAAAGTGCTATTAGGAGGTAGGGTAAAACCTATGTGAACCAAATGTTCATAACACTTTATTGTAAGGATGGCAATGAGCATTTTCCTGTCATCTCTTGGGTATAAGTATGCTCATCAAAACTGTGAAAACTTTTGCAAATTCTTGTGGGCCGGGTGGTAGCATTTACCAGGGTTTGGAAATCCTCAGTGACATCCAACATAGACAATTCATCATTGGTTGGGCTGGGACGGGGAATCTCAATTTTCTTCTTTGAGGCATGAGATTTGTCATCATTTGGCAGCCCTTGTTCTTGGAAAAATTCATGTAGCACTTCATTGGCTGTGGCCCAAGTTATTACAGGGATATTGCTTAGGTTGGTGCTCTTATTGGCTAGGATAAGAGAATTCCTCAGAGGGAAGGGTTTGATTGTAGAAGGTGCTACACTGGTGGGTTTTTGAGGTTTCTCCAAAGTCAAATCTATTTCTGATTTGAGCCCAAAAAATGTGGGCGCCTGGGCCTGCGGGCTGGCGGCCTGCAGGGTCCCAGGGTTCAAATCTTGAAATTGGTATTTTTCCTTGCTAAGTGATAGCAGGAATTTGTCACCTGTGACATGGGGAATGGATAAGGTTATTGGTTTATGCCTTCTGTCTCAGCAGGGCTTTCCATGTTTCAACTTCATCATGTGGCTAGCTCTAGCCACACCCATCTTCCTGACCCTCATAGGGCAGTATCCAATTAAGTTGGCAGATTGGTCCCAGGACCATCAGCATACAAAAATTGATCAGTAGTATTTGTAGCCAATCAGCCTAAAGCTCTTGCTGTCCCAAATATTAGGTGCTAAGTCATCACAGGAAAAGTCCCAGAGGTTATGTGGCACTATTATATTCTTCTTTGTTCTATTGGATTCCATGGCATAAGGCCAATGTGTATAGTAACTAGTTGTTAACCAACAGCGCAATTGAGAAATTACCTGATCAGCTATTAATAGACATTATAACACCTAATGTAGTTTATGAATATAGTAGTTACAATCCTCAATTTATCAAGGTGGATATAAATTACTCCTGGTATTAATTCTGCAAGCTTGGCGCACCTGGTGTCACCTGCATTATTATTCTACTTAAGGAAAGCCACAATGATCTGATTGGATTCTTGATCTACTGTTGATAATTGCACAAACAACTATTCCTACTGTATGGTGCCTGTTGTGGTCCATAATTCCTTCAATTCCTCATTGTTTGAACCCCTTGATAATCATACTATATATACTTTCTTGATCTATAAACTAAAGACCCATTTTACTCTTTAATCAATTATTCTGTCTTCACAACAGTGTTCACTATCATATCCACAGGTATAGTGATAGAAGTACAATTATGGAACTAACTACCAACAGTCTAAAACGTTAAGTTCAAGTGATGGGACGTCCTTTTCAAGGGAAATTGATGCAGATATAATAAAAAGATCATCAATTGCTCAAGGAGCAACAGGCCAAATTGGGAATATGGTGTAAGAATCTAATAACCTCTTGAAGTATAACAGAAGAGGGAGGTCAAAATTAAAGTCAGGAAGATCATTTTAAGGTGAAAATCAGAATAATAATTTGAAGTTGAGGAGATATAAAGGACAGGCCAAGGAAAGGCCAAGGAGTCTGCTGCTAACTAGACAACAGCAGTGGAAAGATTATCAGACACTGGGGCCAGGAGGCCCAAATGTTCAAGCATTTTTGAATAACCCCCTTTATTTCTCAAGGTGAGTAAAGTATCTAGAAACAATTTTCTATAAGGAATGAGGAAAGTTTCAAGGGAGTTTAGGGTGGGGATTGTTGGGAATTTCAACCAAGCAATGATGCCAATTATGACAGAGCTCACAGATTAGGACTTCAGAAGCCAACTCCATAAATTAGCAGTATAAAAATCAATGATGCCAATTAGGACGGAGCCCGCAGATATGAATTACAGCAGCCAAACACCATAAATTGGTAATATAAAATACATGTATATTGGACCAGCAGTAGTCTGCTGACTTGCAACACAACACCATCCAATGTTAACTGCCACTGCTGCACTTAGTAAATACATGATTTTCCACCACATCACTTAGAAAAGCTACAGGCGCTGCGGTGCCGCCTAACAATCAAATTGAGCGCCAAACTAATTTTACATCAGGCGCCGCTGCGCCAACTGAAAATTATTGCAAGTACCGCCTTGGAAATATTTTGGGCGCCAAAGTGCTGCACTACTTTTACATCAAGCGCCAAAGCGCTGGGTTCAATTCCCCATTATCTTGAATTCCCACATTAATTATATTATTAAGCATTGAACCTGAAGTATGTTCAGGATACTAGGAAGCAATCCTGAAGTGACTAAACTATTCCACGCCAGCAAGGGCCACCTGTGCTGGGCAAAGACAGAAATATTCTATTGGTTGACATGCAATAAGCCACAAACCTAGATGACTAATTACCCAAATCAGGGGCACATTAGAATGTCCTAGAAGACATTGCTAGCAGCCAGGGATTAACCTTTGGGAAGGTATACAAAGAATCAATTGATTACAATAAATTCATCTTTTAATCTGGTTTACCCTGATCTTAATCTTTATTTCTTCAAGTACTTCTGGGTGATCAGAAGCCATTCCTTGGCAATAATCATGTTTTTATTCAATCCCGGCTCTTCTGATACAATACTACTCATATCCTCACATATGATTGTATTCAAGTGAATTCTCTGTGCACTATAATATCAAATAATTGTGGTGCTGTAATGCAAAAGGCATGACAGGGATGATGAGGGCTTTACAGTATCTGATTGGCTGACAAGGATATTTTCAACAATTGGGGGCCCAACATTAGGATTTGAATAAAATTTGTCATAATTTGAAAAAATTTGGTGGCCAGCAGGCTGAGCACTACCCTTGCTAAGAAGTGTATAGTTTTCAGGAATATTACTCCTGCCCTTATCAAAACCCCTAGGGTTGGAGCAGATTTCAAACCCTGGTCATGACTGTCCACGGGCTGTCAGCCCTGAGGACCAGGGGGCCAGCTGCCTGTATTTCTTTGGGATCAAATCCTCTCCAATCCAAACTGTGAATGCTCTTGAAGGGAGGGCCACCAACAAAGATTTACCAACAACGGCATCTAGCAAAGGATATAATGAGTTGCCTAATGGAGGTAAAAAGAATACTAATATTGGCTTGATGATCTTGATGTCTACCTTAGTGATCAATCAGAATCCTGCACCTGAAAAAAATGCGGCCCTAAAGACTTCCCCCATGACTATGACTCAAGAAAAGAAGATTTGAGCAAACCTTCTTAGATATCCAGCCAATGAGCAGCTCCCCAGTAACAGTTTCATTTTGGTGCCGCAAAACTTGGGCGTCCTGCCCACCCAAATTCCCATTTCCCAATTTTATGACAATACCCAATTAATAGAGTTAAAGTCTGACAGCAGTGTTGTAACTGTGCTGTTTTAGAAGAGTTACAAGGGGAAAATATTTAGAAACTAGATAATATTCTTTATTGATAGATAAGTATTATATAGTCATTTTGAATTGTTGATAATAAGAACATGATAGCATTGATCACACTGTGGGATGTTGAAGGGGATGGCTTGATCCTTGTAATGAGTCAAGCGCCAAAACAAGTTACCAACCAGGGAGGATCAGCTTCTGTTCATGTTATTGTATTTGGAAATTGGAGTTGCCTTCCTAACTTGGCTTTGGGTGACTGGATAATTGGATTGTAGGTCAAAAACCTGCTTACTCAGAACCTTGCTGGTGGGTTGAGCCTGCTGTTTTGACAGCAGGGTAATATATGAACCCCCAGACCCAGTGCCAGACTTTATTGCCATTTTTGAATAAAGGTTGTGAGATATTGGGGCTCCCAAATATTACCACATTTTATCTTGGTCATCTTTCAAATCAACTCCAATACTTCTGTTTTGCCTGCCCCGCTGCCCGCAAGTTTTAGTCCTCCAGGTTCCCCCTTTGGTCTAATTCACTTCACAGAGTATCCTTTGAAACCTGAATATAGAGAGTATCCCTCTGACAGTATACTAGCATACAATCCCCTGGCTCAAACTAAAGGGTTGACCAGATTTAACAGAAAGGGCCCTTGGTTTCTTACTGAGCCCCAAGTGTTTAAAGATAGGTACAACTTCCCCCCTGCTTACCAACTGGACACAGAATTGCCTCCCAACCCAAAACAATGCCCATGTCTGCCACTGAGCTTCCCATTAGACCACACCAATAAGCTATTTGGGATAGTGTGTATCACCCTTGTTGTGAATGCTGCCATTCACCATGTTTTGATTTTGCCTTTGTTGGGTTATTTCAAGGACAAATACCTCTCTTTTGCTTTTGCCTCTCAAAATGAGTCTATATCTGAGCTGGGAAATACAATTGTTTGGTTTCCTGACTCTGCACAGCTCACTTGCCCCACTCATGCTTGTGGTGAGTAATCCTACCGTCCTGATATTGTTTTGTGGTATTTTAAACCACTGTATATTAATTTCCTATTCACCAATAAAAATTAAGTTCTATTCACATTTTTGTCTTTGTGTCTTCCAGTACTTTGGTGCCTCTCTCTAGCCACAACTAGTAGAGATTATTTATCCAGGGCCACAAGGTAATTGCATAGCCTTCCCTGCCATCTAACCAAGACTTAGTACAAATCCAATCCTAAGGTTAAGATTCACTGTTGTGTTTCTGTGCAGCGCCTCAGAACACAACAAAAATGGTGCTCACTACAGGGGCTGTAAGCCCCCTTGTTTATCCCTTTTGCATCCACGTTTTCAGGTCCTTTGCCTCCGCCTATACATGAGCTGACTTCACCTGAAATTACCAGCCCTCCTATTGAGGAAGACATCACAGACCTGCCTATTATCCCTAATGTACTGAACCTTGGGAATGGTCCCCGCCTAGTTGCTTACTCCATGGGTACCCCTGACTTAGAACAAGTCATGACAGTAGCCCTTTGGATAGCCCGTGAAGGAGTCATCTCTTGCCTCCAGTTGCAGTTCAGTTGGGCTGAATACTACAAATTGATTGTGGCTCCTCAATTTCCACAAAATCTCCTCTCAGCGGCTGGCTCTGCTGAGCACTTACTATTGTCCTTTGTGCAGCCTGCCTTGGCCCACCATCAAATGGTGTTGGGGCTCCACGTCCAAGAAATCTTGTCTCTACAAGCAGCAGTTACTCATCACTGGGATCAGTTTGCTGCCTACCAACAGTGGATTCATTCCCTGTTTTCCTTGGTATCAGACAATCAGCGCAACTCTGTTACCTCCCAGACCCATTTGGTTAATTCTATCAAAAAAATACACCAGTTCATCCCCAAATACATGAGAGAGCGTCTACACAAGTTTCACCAGCTAAAACAACCCTGGCAAACTCAAGCAGATTTCACCTTAAACGCTTATCTCACTGACTTCAAACAACTCATGCAACAGCTCAATGCATTCAGCACATATTCCTTCAAGCAACTACAGCAGGTAGCGGACTTTGCTATTAATGGCCTTAATGAACTCAGTGCGGCGTTTGATCAAGAAAGAGCTACCACCACTGCTGCTATAGCTAAACTCCAGAGTCAAGTGAATGAATTAGCTACACCTAAGCCAGATGTTCCACCCTCTCCCCCTTCTGATGATTTGGCAGATCAAGAGCAAAGAATATGGGACGCTATTTGAGAGTTACGTACAACTACTTGCAGTCAAGGACGTCCTGCTGAGGCTCCTCAACCTGACCCCCAGGTGCTTGAGTTGACTGCTCAAGTTGCGGAGCTACAGCAAGAACTTACCGCCTTATGTGAAATGATGGCAACTGCTGCTAGCCCAGTTGGGGTTGTTGATGAAGATGGTTGCTGCCCTGGCCTATCAGGAGCCCCTTGAATCCAATGTGCTAGGGAGTTGATTGCCCTAGCTAATGAGGTGTATCATTTGAAACAGGACCATGATGAGCTAGACAGAGACGTACAAGAGATGAGTGAATTGATTGACTCAGTAAACAATAGGTTCACCCCTTGCCTCTCTGTGGGACCATCCCTTACTTCTTGACTGGCTGAGCTCTCCATGGTAGTAACATTCAAAGGCCAACACCTAGATGTTACTGAGTAACAGACCACTCTAGCTAATGATACAGGTGCCCGCACTGATGAGACCCTGACTACCCTTGAGGAAAGTGTTCAACAGTTGTGGGCTAGACAACCCCCCTCCAAATCTGAAGCTGAATTCTCCCCGCGCATAAATGTACTTGATAGCAACAATGGTGGCCCAACTCCTGAAGCACATTTCAAGCCTACCTTTAAGAAAGTCTTTGATCCCAAAACCTTGACTATTGCAGATCTCCTAACTATCTATGAAGCTGCCATGAGACAAGCATCAGATGAGGTTAAGAAGGAACATATTTTGACCTGTCTACATCCGACCTGCCAAGAGGTAGTGGTGCCTGAGCTGCCCACCATCAATATGTGGGAAGATATGAAGCAGCTTCTGATTGATGAATTTGGTGGTGATCTTAGTTTAGAAGTGAAGAAGGACGCCTTCATGCACATTGCTTTCAAACCTAAGGAGACTCTAGCTGAATTTGTAGACAGATTCTACATGGAGGGACAACAACTGATAACAAGCAGGAAGTTGACGGCTCACAAAGCTTAAATGGCTTGTAATCAAGTCCTAAAGGTTAACCAACTTCTGTGCCTTCATTTCAAAGCTCATAAAGCTATGCTTTCCTCCATGAAGAGCATAAAGACGTTGTTGCAGGATATGCACCTTACCCACTCTGGAGCGGTTGTTTGGGAGAATTGTGCCATCTCTAACTCTGGTTTGTCTTCCTGTGGTCTCCACATTCTTACAATGAACTCACAAAATCCTCCTAGACGTCAAGGTTGCCACAACTGTGGACAGATAGGTCACCAATCTTGAGTCTACACCAATCCTTGGGTTGAAGGAGCTGATCCCAAGGAGCAGGCGGGAAAAGAACAGTCAACCTAGAGGCAGAGACGCTCTCGGTTGACAATTCTTCCCAGTCTCTTTCAATCCCTCCCTCTATAACCAGCTCCAAGCCTGCTGACACTGAGGCTCCTCCTATCCTCATGCTGTTTCAAAATATCTCTGACAACTCTGACTTGGACAATTATGATGTCAATGACCCTGATGCATATGGATACTTAGTTCTTGCTGTCCCTGAAACCATTGCAGTCCCCTACAAGTTGCAATCAGGAAAGACTATGACAACTACTAAGCCTGTGTCTGAGGCCAAAGAAGTTGTCTCTTGCCCATACCTCACTCAAGCAAAGAGGTCCCCTGTGCTAGTAGAGTCATCAGAAGAAGCCACTGAAGTTGCCAACGCTGTATTCAAGAATGTGTCAGTTTCTCTTCCCCTCCAAACTGTCTATAATGAGTTTCTGGGATTAAGATGCATGATTGATAAGTGGGACAAAGAACTAGCAGAGGCTCAAGACATTCTGGCTGCCCTCCCACCCTTTGATTGTACTATCACTTGTGTGGAAATATCCATCCAGAAGGTGAAAATCAAGGCCGTCTTGGATACTGGCTCTCCTGTTAACGTTGTCTCTTTGAAGCTTGTCAAGAAGCTCAAGCTTGCCCCCAATCTTAATTATCACCAATTGTATGGTACAGCAGGGCTATCCATGACTTGCGCCATAGGAGCATATTCTGCTCTCCCCATGTGGTTTGGCAAGCTTCTCTTAGCTGCACCTGCAGTTGTCTTGGAGAATGAGAGCTATGATCTCTTGGTTGGTACCCAGTTCCTTAGAGAATATAATGGGATCATCAGCTTGAAAGATGGTTACCTCTATATTCTGGGGTACAAAGTCCCTCTGATCTTTGAAAAGCCAGTCAAAGTCCCTGGGAAGCACCTCAAGATGTGTGCTTTAGAATACCCCACTTGTGTTTTCACTCTAAAATACTGTACCCACTCCTCCAACATGAAGTGTCCACCCATGGCTTGTCCTGCATCTGAGGGGATCCCTCTCCTGACCACACCTGCTGTAACCTTCCCGCCTTGCTCTCAAGCCATCTTAGACTCCCAAAAATTGTATGAGCTACCTGAACAAACTTTCTTGGAGTTGTACTCTCCTCCCTTGTTGGGTTGCAACAAACCTTACCTCTGTCCTGGAATCCTAGATATCTCCCACAAGGACCCTGTTCAACTTCTAGTAGCCAACTTAACTTCTCTCCCCATAACTGTATCTAGAGGGCAAGTTGTTGGTTATGGAAAATTACTGAATGCTCCTTATGTCCTGTCCCTTCATCCCTTTGGCACGTTTCAGGACTTTAATCTACTGGAAGACGAGCCTCAAGTCCTATTGTTGTTTACTGCACAAGACTTACCGCAACTATCCCAGGTTCAGCAGAAGGAGGTTCTTGACTTGCTAGATCAATTTTCAGACATCTTTTCCAAAGAAAGTACCAACTATGGCCTAGCCAAAGGCGTTATTCATCAGATTGATACTGGGGACGCTCCCCCTTCCACGCTAAACCATATTGCTGCAGTCTCATGAAGGACGCTCAGGTGTCTAAAGAGCTCAAACAACTGTTAGACGCTGGGCTACTGACCCCTTCCCAACGTCCTTGGGCTTCACTCTTACTCATCCTAAAGAAGAAGGATGTGGGTCATTGTATTGTGATGGACTATTGACAGTTGAACTCTTTAACCAAGAAGGGCTCTTACCCCTTGCTGCATATTGATGATGCTCTCTGCCCTCTTAGAGTGTGAGAGAGGGGGGCTAAACTAACTAAGTTTGGCTCTCATCCCGGTGAAACAAACCACCAGGATGCCGCCCAGTGAAGGACTGGGTCAGCCGCTTGAAGAGGGGACCACAAGGAGGACACATGGGATATTTGAGGGAAATAAGCGTTCAAGCCCATCAACATCAGTCCGGTGAGCAGCCAAGGGGTACAGGTGGGAGTGGGAGGGAACACCTCAGGGACCACAAGTGGTACCAAATTGCTCTTGGCCAAACTGGGGAGGGGAGGCATGGAAGACAAATCTCCCTCAGAGGCAGGCAAGGTGTGATCAACAATACCCAGATCCAAGTCATCGCATGTCAAGCTCTTAACCACAGCCTCTCCAGAAAAGAGAAGACCACTGGGAAGATTCCAGAGACTAAAGGATCTTCACCCACAAGCCGGGAAGAAGAGGAGATTTTCCCCCACAAGTCTGGGGAGGTAGACCACAAGAGCAGCAGAAATGAAGCCAAGAAAAACACAATAAACTTGATGACTGGGAGTATCATAGTTGTAATCTCCACAAAATTTGGAAGAGATTGATAGAGTTTTCAAGGTAAATGATACTAAAATTTTGTCCTGGCAGGATAACCTCAAGCAGGAGGGCAAAAGGAGCAACAGAGTGGGCCTGGGGAGCTTTAAGGTGGTCTCGGGTGTCTTGGTAAATCTGGAAAGCAAAAGCGGGTTTGAAAACAAGAGTTTTAAAGAAAAATCCAAAATAATAATAGAAATTATATTGAAAATTAATTAAATTTTTTAAGTTCAAAAGCTGTTTTCAAAAGCAAAAGCAGAAAAATCAACAACTATGTGTTAAGACTCCTTTAGAAGGTCCCAGAGGAGATACTGGGTTCAAAACAGGCAGATACAAGGTAAGCTTTAAAAGAACGACTAACACTTCAATATTTAGACTGTAGAAACTCCAAACAGGTTTCCAACAAACAAAAATTAAAATTATGTGCAATAAGTTCCAAACTTTTAATATTATTGGAAATAGACAAGCAGGGGACTGAAAGTCCCCTTGCTGTATTAAAAGGAATGGGTTGCAAGGAGATGAAATCACATGACATTTGGCTCTGGATCCAATTGGCTGGAAGAGAAATTTTGCTGGATAGGACCAGGGAGACTGGAGAGTTTCACCCTAATTTCCGCGGTCTGATCTGATTGACTAGAAGAAGTGCCAGGCATTTGGAGTTCACTTGAGTTGTTAAGCGTTGATGTGGTAACCTTTGATTGGCTAGCTCTGATAGTTTTTAAGAGTGGGCAACACCAGGCTAATAAGTAGTCTAAATTAACCAATGTTTCTTCCCAGGAGGGAGCAACCAAGGGCAAGGGATCCGCAGGATAGGCTAGCAAAAACCTCTCATCAACTGTGTGTACTAAATCCTCTAAAAAATGAAGGGGTTTGGCTGGCATTGTTGGGCCTTTCTTGGTGCAGCAGGGGAAGATTGTGCGATCCAATGCCAAAGGTGGTAGTGAATTTACATGGAGGCTCTAAGTTCTTCTCTGCTATGGATCTGGCATTGGGATATTGGCAAGTTGACCTTTTGCCCAAGGACCATCAAAAGGCCGCACTCATTACATCTGAAGGGCTGTTTGAGCCTACCTGCATGCCGCAGGGACTCTGCAATGCCCTGGCTACCTTCCAACAAGCCATGGACTTTATCCTCCACAACTTGAAACTATCATGTGTCCTAGTATACTTAGATGATATAACGGTTTTCAGCGCTACCTTTACCAATCACCTGGATCATCTCAAAGAAGTGTTCATAAAGATTTGAGAATCTTGCCTCAAGCTAAAATCATCTAAGTGCGCTTTCTTCAAAGAGCGTCTTGAATTCTTGGGCCATGAAGTGACCCAGACAGGGATTTGCTCAATGACCAAGAAGGTCAAAGCCATCAACAAAATGCTTCCACCCACCAACCTGCAAGAGGTAAAAATATTTCTGGGTATGATGGGCTACTACAGGCAGTTCATCCTTAACTTTGCCAAAACTAGTGAACCTCTAGTTCAGCTGTTGCATAATGTCCCTTTTGAATGGACGGCTAGCCAGTAGCAAGCCTTTGAGACCCTTAAACAGAAACTCAAAGAGGCTCTTATTCTAGTGTATTATGATTATGATAACAAATTCATTCTATACACTGATGCTAGCAACCTTGCTGTTGGGGCTATCTTGGCCCAACTAGACAACAAAGGTGTGGACCATCCCATGGCTTATACTTCCTGTGTCCTAAAAAAGCATGAGAAAAACTACAGCGTCACGGAGAAAGAATGTCTTGCTGTGTTGCATGCAGTCAAAAAGTTCTGCCACTATGTGTATGGTACCCATTTCACAGGTTTCACTGACAACGCTTTGCTTAAGTGGTTACAACAGCTTAAGGAACCAGAAGGATGGCTAGCTATATGGGCCCTCTGCCTGCAAGGTTATGCCTTCACTGTGCTCCATTTCCCCGGGATTCAACACCAAAACGCTGATGGCTTATCCAGAATGCCCATCCTTGCTTTTCATTCTGCTGAAGCTGATTGACTGTATGAACTAATCAGGTATCCTTCATATTGGGAAAGTAAGAAAGAAGAAGTTCAATTAGCCTTGTCCAAACTATCTGAAGATACGCTCATTTGCAACAATCAGCTCTTCAAGAAAGTATGAGATCAATAACTGCCTTATGTACGACCCAGTCTTTGCCTTTTGCTGGTGCTGAAAGCTCATAACGAGACCAGGCATGGGGGCATTGCCAAGACTTTTGACTGGCTTCAGAAGAATTACTTTTGGGAAACCCTTTGCCTGCTGATTCCAGACGTCATAGCTAGTTGCCACAATTGCCAGCTCCAGAGACTGCAAGCTGCCTCCCACAAGTTCAAATTAGTTCCCCCTCAACATGCCTTTCACACTGTCAGTATTGATGCTGTAGGTCCTCTCCCCCACTCCTTCTCTGGTTGCCTCTTTTTCCTGATTACTGTTAATCACGTCAGCAAGTGGGTAGAAGCTTGCCCTACTAAGGATATCACTGCTAAGACAACTGCTGCCTTCCTGTTGCAGGATGTTTTCTACCGCCATGGCTGCCCTCAAGTGCTGCTATCTGACAATGGGACTAATTTCAACACCAAGTTGGTAACCTCTGTTGTTGAGGCCTTGGGGTCTCACCAGTCCTTCTCTGCCCCCCTACAACCCTTCTACTAATGGGGAAGTTGAGCATGCAAATTCAACACTGGTCTCCATCATGAGGAAGCTCACCTACTCTGACGCTGCCAACTGGGATCTATACTTACCTGCTGCTCTCTTTGTGTACCGCCTTAGCAAAAATTGTATCACCGGGTATTCCCCCTTTGCTATGCTGTATGGGCGTGAGGCTACCACTCTGTCACTATTGGGGCCCCCTACTCTCTTCTGATAAGGCCATGAATCCTGACAACCATACAGTAGTTTTAAAAGCTATGGCAATAAGCAAAAACAATCCAGGTTTAAACAAAATGAACTCATATTTAAGCAAAATTAAAAATAAGTGACTTTATATTGATTTACAATATATTTGGATTCATTTCAATTTTGCAAATCTGAATTCATTTTGTTTAAATCTGAGTTCATTTTGTTTGTTGCCATAGATTTTAAAACTACTGTATCAAAAACCTAGTCAACTGCATAATTGATATCCAGGCCACTGCTTATACCTCTGCATATAAGACTAAGATGCTTGAGCTCTCCCCCAATAATGCTGGACGCTCCCCTTTACCTGAGTTCTATATTAGAGACCACATTCTTTACTACCAGCATAGAGTGGGTGGACGCGCTCACAAACTGTACACATTGTGGGTTGACCCTCTAGAAGTGATCTTCAAGCAAGGGGCTGAGTACACTGTGAAACTCCTATCTAGTGGTCATCCATTTTTCCAAGTACACACCAAGTTCCTCCGCAAGTATCACCCCCCTAAGGCCAATCTAGAGGGGGCAATGTTGTGAATGCCGCCATTCATTATGTTTTGATTTCAACTTTGTTGGGTTATTTTGTGGATGAATCCCTCTCTTTTGCTTTTGCCTCTCAAAATGAGTCTATATCCAAACTTGGAAATACAATTGTTTGGTTTCCTGACTTCTGCACAACTCACTTGCCCCACTCATGCTTGTGGCAAGTGATCCTCAGTCCTGATATTGTTTTGTGGTATTGTAAACCACTATATATCACATTTTCTATTCACCAATAAAAATTAAGTTCTATTCACATTTTTGTCTTTGAGTCTTCCAGTATTTTGGCGCCTCTCTCTAGCCACAACTAGTAGAGATTATTCATCCGGGGCCACAAGGTAATTGCATAGACTTCCCTGCCATCTAGCCAAGACTTAGTACAAATCTAATCCTAAGGTTAGGATTCCCTGTTGTGTGTCTGTACCGCGCCTCAGAACACAACAACCCTCATAATGGTGATTGACACTATAATCCCAACCCCTGGCCGGCAATCCTGGGGGGAATCAATGCCCTACCAAATCAAGTTGGTGCCAACCCTCTGGTAAGTTATGCCCACTCTTCTCCTTCCCAGACAATAACCAGTTGCCGCCCAAGGGCAGTTTCCTGATACACCCCTCTTCACCACTGCCTGTAATTCAGGTCTGATCACCCCCTGGTGGGACCCAGGTGGATAGCGGTTCCTGTAGCTGTCATGCCACTTTGGGTGCAGCTCATTACTCTCTTAAAAATCTCATTGGCTATTGGACATTGCTTGGGGCACACTTTCCATGCTGGTACTTGGATTGGGCAGGTCTTGATTTGGTTGGTCTGAGCTTTCAAGCAGTGGTTGGATTGGGTTGGATGGGACCACAGTTGATCAGTCTTCCATGTGTGGCACAGGATCAGGTTGGACCAGGGCTTGGGGTCCCTCATATTACTGTTGGAAAAGCCGCCCAGTGCTGAGCCTGGTGACACATACAACTTGGCCTCCTCACAGCTTGATTTGAGTTAGGTATAGACAGGGTCATGGCAGCTGTGCTCCCTTGTTCATTAGTGATAAGGAGCACCTTTGGGGAAGCTTCAAATATGAAATTAAGAAGAGAAGAAGTATATTTTATTGGATAATACTTTAGACTTATATAGCTTTAGCTTTAGCTGTGGCAGAGATTTGAGTTAGATCAAACCTAGGGGTTGGTCATGTTCAGGAAGGGTTTGAGTTGCTGGATACCTGGACAGTCATGTGATATTAGTTTGTTGCCATTTCTGGCATGTCAAACTGTATATTGGGAGGGCACCAAATTGGGAAATGACTGGATGTTAAGTGGGTTGGCAGTAGCCAGAATACTTGTACATCCAGATCCTCAACACACCCCTCCCTTAAGGGGTTACTCTGGTATATCAGGAGGGGGCTTTGTTTTGACAGAGGTTGTCTGATGTTCCTGGAGTTGTTTGCTAGTTGGTACCAACCAGGTTGAGTGTTCTCCTTTGCTAGGGCAGAGGCAATATCTGTGGTACTTTTTGGTGATGGGCTCTTTGGCACCCTGGAAATTAACCAGGTATATGTTCCTGTCTGGTTGGTATATGATTCTTCCTGGACCTCTGTGTACTGATTCTAGCTTCTTTCTGCTCCCAGCCAGGACCCAGGCGGGGGAGTTGATGGGGAGTGGTTCCTCTGTAGAGGTTAATTTTTGTGTTTTGAGCCTTTTTGTTTCTTCTATTTTAGCTTTGAAGTGTATGTGTTGTAGCGTTGGTGCTTGTTCCACTGTGGGAGGTTTTCCCAGGGGGATCTTTACATATGGTTTTTTGTTACAGGTGACTATATCTGGTTTGTATCTGTATATTGGTTCAAACAGTGAGTAGCCTGTCCCTTGATTGGTACAGACCTGGGATACTAATAATGCATGTTTCACGTATAGTGGTCATGTGTCTTTGGCTTTGCCATTCATTATCTTCTTGAGGGTTCTGATAAGGCTGCTGTTTAGGCATTCAACTCTGCTGTTGGCCTGTAGGGTGAGGTTGTGGAATGTTTGATGTTCTTTGCTTTTAGGTTGTTGTTTACCGCATGACATGGTAACTCTGTTGCTCCATCATTTATGATGTAGTCTGGAGTACTGTAGTCAGCTATGATTGCTTTGTTAATGAATTGGTTTATTGTTTCTGCTTTGTGGTCCTTTGTTGCCCAGCAGATAGGCCAGCGTGTGGCAAATTCAATGGCTATAATTAGGAAACATTGCTTTGTCTTAGTTTCTGAGAAGGGTCCCACTACGTCCAGTCCCCAAACCTTGAATGGTTTGGGGTCAGGTACTGGGTTAACTGTAGGCTGAAGAGCTTTGATGCTAGCGTATTTTTCACACACTGTGCAATTTGTCAGAACATCAATTATGTCTTGTTTCAGATTGGGCCACCATACTATCTCTTTTAATGTGAGGTATAGATTGTTAGCCTTTGTGTGTCCTAGTAGATGGTGATGTCTTAGTATGGTGTCAACTCTTTGTGCAAGTGGGATGTAGGAAACATGTTTATCTTTAATGATTTAGTATACAGTGCCATTTGATACATGGAAATATTTTTCATTCCTTACTAGTGTATCATGGGTTAGTTGGTGTGTGGAGGGATCTTTTCCTTTTGTCTTGTACTCAGTGTCATATAGATTGGACCAGTCAGGGTCCAGGTGGTCAGGGTGATCCTCTCTTGGCTGACATAGCCAGAGAGAGCATCTGCTGTGACCAGCTATGCCCCCTTTTGTATCAGATGTCCAGGTTAAGCTGCTCAAGCAAGGGCATTCATTTGGCTTGGCGCTGTGCAAGTGCGCTCTGAGTTTTGAAATAGATTAAGGATTTATGGTCAGTTAGCACTCAGACATTCAAATGTCCTTCTAGATAACATCTTCATTTCTTGCATGTGTGGTATATTTCTAGTAATTCTTTGTCATGTATTGGGTATCTCTTCTCAGTGTTTGTTAGTTTTCTGCTTTTGTAACATATTGACAGGAAGTCTTGCTGCCCTGGCTAGGGGATGCATAAGACTGCACCAATGGCAGTGTCACTGGCATCTGACTCAAGCTTGTAGCACCTGTTGTTATTAGGGTATTGCAAGATTGCTGCTTCAATCAAAGCTTGTTTCAATGGTTGGAAATTCTTGTCCAATTCTGGTGTCCAGATGAATTTCTTTTTGGAATCACCTTTGGTTAGGTCATTGATTGGTGTGGTGAGCTTTCTGCAGTCTTTGATATACTTCCTTAGGTAAGCTACCATTCCGAGAAAGCATCTTACTTGTTTAACAGAGGTGGGGAGTTGCATGTTATTTATGGATTTTATTTTATCTGGGTCTGTTTTGATGCCATTGTTGGAGACAATGTGGCCCAAGAACAAGAGTTCCTTTTCCATAAATTGGTACTTACTAGGCTTGTCATAAAGTTTGTGCTTTGCAAGTTGATTGAGTATCTTGCGGTCATGTGTGAGGTGATCCTCTTTGGTTTTTGAGAATATAGTGATGTTATCAAGGTAGCATAATGTATTTGAGAGGCCATATAGCTTCTGGTTCATCATGGTGACAAATGTCGTGGGGGCGTTTGTCATCCCAAAGTTCATTACTTTACATTCAAATGATCCAAATTGTGTACAGAACACAGTCTTTGGTATGTCTTTCTCTTTTACTTTGACTTGATTATAACCAGATGTGAGGTCAATCTTTGAGATTTTTTTGCTCCAGAGAGCCTTGAAAATAGATCTTCTATGAGTGGAAGGGGGTATTTATTTTTTACTGTACTTGTGTTTAGTGCTCTGTAGTCAGTAACTAGGCAAAGAGATCCTTCCTTCTTCTTTACAAAGAATACTGCTGCCCCCCATGGGGATTCAGATGGGCAAATGAATCCTTTGGCTAGATTGCCCTTGATATGGGTCTTGAGTGTTTGGGTCTCCATGGGGGAGAGTCTGTAGAGGGGTGCTGGTTTAGGCATGGCTTTGCATAGGTCAATGCCATTCTTGACCTCCCGCTCAGGGGTTAACTCTGTGAGTTCTTCTTTAAATATATGAGCTTACTTGTTTAGGAGTGCTGCAAGTTATGGGCATTGTATTTTTTGTGGTTGTATGTTATTGAATTTGGTGTACCTCATTATGTGGAGGATACTGTCTTTGGTTAGATGTTCTGAGTTGTCCTGGTTTATGACTTGGACAAATACTGTGTCTCTTAGGATGGGATTTTTAGGTTCTTTGAGGATATTAAAATTGACTCCATTGTGTTTTATGGTCATGGTTTTTGTTTTCCAACATACGCTGGGGTTCACTCAGGTGAACCAGTCCATGCCTTCTAAAATGGTGTAGTTTATTTTGTTCATGAAAAGTCCTTTGATAGACGTTTGGATGCCTTGGAGGTCAATTCTGAAGGGAGTTGTTTTGCCTTCAAGTAGAACCTTAGATTTTTCTGCCATTCTGGCGTATTTGAAGTTGGATTTGACAACTGGTATCTTGTATTTGGTTACAAATGGTTTTCTAACCATGGTGTACTGTGAACCAGATTAAAATAAATTTTTATGTATATGATATTTATAAGTGCATGGATAGACAAGAAGTTGTGAGCAATCTTTAATTTTTACATTCATAAAAATGGAGTATTGCAGGACACGTGGGATGCGAGCAGCAAAGTTTGTGCCTTGGTACAGTTTCTTGTCAGTTTGGGGGGAGACAGGGGCACTTAGGCCTGTTACCCCTCCTCTTTTCCCTTTTCCTCTGTTTTGAGACCTTTGAGTTCAGAGAATGTGAGGTCATATTCATAGCAGGTTGCTGTTTCAGCATTGTTTACTTTGGCAGTGTCCTCTTTCTTGGGACGGGAGCAGTTTGTGCTTTGGCTATGATTGTCATTGTTACAATTGGAGTTGCTGTTGCTATGATTGGTGTTTTGGAGTTTGTTGCCATTGGAGTTTTCTCTGTCATTGCCGTTTGAGGAGCAATTGCTGTTGCATGCAGCATATTCCATGTTGTGCGTATTTCTGCGTGCTTGGCTTCTGCAATGAGCGCGGGCATGGGGGTATTGGCCTCTGGACGGACAAGGGCAGCAACAGAGGGTTTAATTCTATTGATGAATGAGGCTCTAGTGTGTACATTGTCAGCTTGTGCTGGATTTTGGATCTTGTGGCATATATTCTCAAATTCATTGGCGTAAGCTGTGATAGGGGTCTTCTGAGGAAGATCACTGAGCTGTATTGCAATGTCTTGGAGAGATTCAGTGACGCAGAAATTGTGGGTGATGTTGGCTTTGAACTCTTCCCAGTTTTCAAGCTGGTTGTCAGTTTGTGATCCAACCCAGGTGGCAAACCAGTTAGCTGCAGCCTTGTATAGGCGCTTGTTGGCTTCCTGGACCCATTTCTCTTGGGGGATGCGGCTGGCGCAGAGTTTAGCAGCTGAGTGGTCTAGCCAGTTGATGACGTTTTCTTTGTTTCTACCAAATAATTTGTTGATACCAATGTACTTGGTGTTGGTAACTTTTCCTATGATAGGCAGTTGTGTGTTTGTGGTTGGAGAGAGCAATTGTATTGAATTATTTTGGCGCATGCTTTGGGCATGACCAGTCCTTTGAATACGGTGTATCCACTAGGTATATCTTCATCAGTGCTGTGAGCGCAGAAGTACATCTTCCAGGTATCCTGGGATGTGGCATGGTTGAGTACGTGAGAAAAGGTGGGTGGGTGGGTTCTGTTCAGTCATTTTCTCTTTCATCGGCGTGGTCAAAAACTGTAGCTGCTACCAGTGTTAAGAAGCGCCTTTGGGGAAGCTTTGAATATGGAATTAAGAAGAGAAGAAGTATGTTTTATTGGATAATACTTTAGGCCTATATAGCTTTAGCTGTGGCAGAGATTTTAGTTAGATTAAACCTAGGGGTTGTTCATGTGCAGGATGGGTTCAAGTTGCTGGATACCTGTACAGTCATGTGATATTAGTTTGTTATCATTTCTGGCATGTCAAACTGTATGTTGGGAGGGCACCAAATTTGGCAATGTCTGGATGTTAAGTGGGCTGGCGGTAGCCAGAATACTTGTACATCCAGATCCTTAACATTAGCATGGGCTTGGAGTAGCTCCTGATATTGCCCCTCAAAAATATTAGGGTCCTTGTTGCTAGTATAACCCGGGTTATAAAGCAGAAATGAAGCTTTTATTGAAGCAGGAAAGCAAAGTATTGCCAGGGTGTTAGTTTTTTAGATGGCCCCTCCAATTTGCAACGTTCTCTCAGACATGAATGGCCAAATTTAGAAGCACATGCATAGAGAATGACAAAGTAGTTCCCTGAATGGAGTTTGGTGGATTCTCTCTTGAAATTTCCCATTTCTTTTTCAAGTCTCAAAAGTGATCAAGATTGTCAAAAGTTGAGTTGTGTCTGAAAGGATCTCTTTTGTGGCTGAACCCAATTTGTTCTCTGGCTGTATGATTTTTGTTACATGGTCACTATCATGGTTGATGTAGATTGCTTAAGAATGTGACAGGTTTATTTTTGTTTTGTGTCCTGCTGGGGTTATTGGGGCAACCCATTTCTGTAATAGGGCGTAGGGTACTTGTCTCAAATACTGTCATACATGAGGATATGATTAGTATTGTGGCAGAAGAACATATAGGAAGAAGAATTGATAATTACTTTTAAGAAATAGCTTCTGTCAAAACAGAAGCACTTTTTGATAAGTCAAAGGTATTTTATTCTTATCATGGGTACTGTAAATTCAGAACCTAAAGGTAAAAATGCGGGATTATTGAATTCTTTTGCATGAACTCACCAACTTAATGGAGTGATTTTCATCCCAGAACAACCTACTTTTTTATATAAAAAGATGAAAAATATTCCAGTAAGTTGGTGAGTTCACGCAAAATAATTTGACAATCCCGCATTTTTACCTTTAGGTTCTGAATCTACAGTAATGTATTTATGTCCCCTTAGGGAGCCTTCCTGAGCTGTTGGCAATATGTTCTAGGACATTCCAACACACTCTTATTTTGGCTAAATAGTGATCTAGGTTTGGCCATTTTGAACACATCAACCAATGATAATTAATTGCTTCACCCAGCACAGGTGACCCTTGCTGGTGTGAGGGTTTGGTGTATTTCAGTATCATTCATCCTGCTCAGTTTTATGTCTTCAAATCAACTTCTTAGAAATACAGTCAGTTTAGGAAATCTGATATTATGGGGAGTCAAACCCAGCGCCTTGGCGCTTGATGTAAAAGTAAGGTGGCACCTTGGTGCCTGTAATATTTGCCAGGAAGCACCTGCAATAATGTTCAGTTGGTGCTTGACGTAAAAGTAGTTCAGCGCTTTGGCGCCTAATCCAATTGCTAGGTGATACATGTATCTTTTCCAAAGTGGTGTGGCAGCAAATCATGTATTATTAAGTGCTGCAGTGGCGCTTATCATTTGCTGATTTAAGGTTCAGGTCAGCAGACTACTGCTGATCCAATATGCATATGGTTTATGCTACCAACTTATGTTACTTGGCAGCAGTAATTCATATCTGCGAGCTCTGTCATAATTAGCCTCATTGATTTTTATACTGCTAATTTATAGGTTTGGTTGCAGAAAACTCAATCTGTGAGCTCTGTCATAATTGGCATCATTTATTGGTCAAAATTCCCAACATTTTGGATATGGGTTACTTTTATTTGCTGTTTCAGGTTTGGATTCAGTAGTTGATTTTAACTTTGTTGTGTGGTTAGCTATTCTTGTAAGATGGGCCTAGATAAACAGGGCCTTTATTGAGCAAGTTGACCTTCAACATGTCCCAATTGAAATTTGTTGCGCAGCTCAACCAATTTTTCTGAAGCAAGCCATCTTTGTTTGTCTCAACAGGGTGTAAAACTGCTGTATTGGCTGATAGTATTTTTGCGCTTTTGGACGGAGATGACTTTCTTCCGCTTTGGTTTTTAAGAAAAGCTTATACCAATATGCTTTAAAAATTAGATTTAATATTGTTATATACAATTGTATATTTCACACATGGTGTAGAATAGAAAAATATTGTAAGCAGAGTATTGCTATTAAGTTTAGCAAAGCTAAACCAATATCTTCTTACAGATCCAATAGTTGGGGTTTTTGATCTCTATTGAATGTAGAGCTTATATGCAGCTTTAAAGGAAGCTATTGCGTTCAGTACCATTTAAATCAGATTAGCTAAACAGGTTATCTATATATTCTAAATTTTATGAGGATTGGTATGTTGAGCCTTGATCCTATCAGTGCTTGTTTACTCCTCTAACATCCTAATTCAGGAAGATACAGTTGTAAGCAGGGTTAGCTCTGAAACATTATGCAGCTACCTGGATCAGGGGATGTATCCAAGTGGATTAATCTATCATTGCAATTTAAAGTCAGTAAAATCCAAATGGGCAAGCCAGTGTGATGTAACGGATCACATCAGGAAGATTTCAGTTAGATCACAACTGAAACTCCTGATTATCTGATAATCATAACAATCAAACAGATTGTCTTAACTGATGGTTTATCAATTGTCCAGCACAGTATATAAACTGGCAAATACTCAACAAATAAATCATCCAAGTTTCTAATTCACTTGTTTCCCTATTCTAGTGGTTATTAGCAATATTGGGACTTATGTCTCATATTTGCATTCTGATGGCGCACATATGAATTTGTAAAACCTCATACCTGTTGAACCTCAGGTATGTAATGTAGCTAAACAGGACAGTTATATTACACCAGACATCTGTTAAAAAAACTAGCATCTATACATCTAATGAAAGTTGGATCACTTTAAATCAATCAAGTTCACTTTTCTGAAGCTAGCCGATCCTCAACATAGAGTTTAAACTTCCAATTGTATCAAAGTGTAGAAAATTGATCCAAATTTCAATCTTATCCTTAATCAATCTGTTGCTCCAGTTCCAATTTTAACCCACATAGGTTGGAGTGGATAATCTACACATACAAACCTCATTGATAATGGTGTATGGGTAAACTCACAGTTTAAAAAAGCTTGGACATAAATTCATTAAATCCCGAGGGAAAAGCTTGCATTTCTACATAGTTTAGGCCACACTACATTGGATCCAAGCCTTCAATGCTACTGGTACAGTATTGGATTCAAGCTTCTGGCTTGGCTATTGGCAACTGTGGTAAGTTTGACTCCCTGGTGATCAACTCCCTGGTGCTCAACACTATAGTAAAGTGAGAATTCAGCTTTTTCCCTGAACAATAACAGGAAATTGACACTTTTTAATTAACAGATCTTGATGTACTGAAAACTTTTAATATAAAAATTTAAGCCTTACAGCTATGGTATACTGAAGTGACCCCAGAGAGCTCAAAAAATGCAATAAAAAGTGTAATTTAACTAATGTGAATAAGGAGAAACAAGCAGATGAGTCTCATTTTACTATGTAATTTACACTATAAATATTCATCTCAAACTTACCATGTATACATAAAATAACCACTGCTATCTAATTAAATCAAAAAACTTAAAAATTAAAACTAAAAATTGAATTATCAAAACTAAAAAGTTAAAAGTTAAAAGTTAAAAGTAAAACCCATAAAAGCAAGGAGACAAATTTACTCCTCCCCCTTTTAACCTTCTTCATCTTGGCCCCTTCCAGGAGGGCAGTGACAATAAGCTCAAGCTGCTGCTTAAACGCAGAGGCCTTATACTTGTGCTTGGCTGTACCCTGGATGGCCTTGGTGAAGAGGGTACAGCGGGTGGTTGGCTTGGTGGGGGGACACAGTTGGAGAGATCTCTGAGCTTGGAGATGGTTTTCTCTTGCTCATGATGCAGGATGGAGAAGAACTTATTGACCTTTGGATGAAGCCCAAAGTTGGCCTTAAGATGTTTGTGATAAACCTCTAGTGCTGAAGTGGTCTTGAGCTCCCCGTTGATGGCTGCCTGGTAAATGTTCCAACTGGCCTTGGCGCAGGCCTTGCCTTGCCTCTGCGTGACAACCTTCCCAATCCACTGGGGCTCAAAGTACTCAAGGAAAGGCTTAAAATCCAAGTGCTTTGCTATGTAAGGATCCTTTGAGAGAACCTCAATCCCCTGTGCAGTGTGCTCTGGCTGTAAAAAATCCAAGGCACTGAATCATGCCAGCACAAATATGCAGGTGTCTGAAGTGTCCCTCCGGCTAAACCTACTAAGCTTGGCATGGGCCTGAACATTCCAAGCAATTGCTTGGTGGAAGTGGAAGTGGCATCCCTACTGAACAGCTGCTCAAATGCATTGAACTGAGCAGGCTCAAAGTCCATGATGCAAATGTGAGGCCCAGAGCTCTCAGCCTTACCTTTTCCTCTAAGTCCAGGGTGGCCTGGTCCTTTTCAGTGGCAAGAGGAATGGCGCGGGTATAGGGTGTGTGTATCAGGGATCCAGTCTGTGGGGGTTCTTTGGAACTTGCGAGCAGACGGTTTGCAAGCCCAGCAGGAAGGGCCCACCACAAGATTGGTGCTAACTTTACAATATAAGATAACAATTTGCCCAGGAGGTACCAAGGTCCGCTTGCAGGTACCATCAAATCAATCAAGCCCATAAGAGTGATATACATCACTCCAAATATTTAAGTGGAAGTGAATTTATTGGCCACAACAGATTCTTGCGGGCAGTCAGGCTGTGGGGTGAGAGGTGGTGTCATTGGGACCAAATACGCAGGCAGGTAGTTGTACTTGTCACAGAACAGCAGGGGAGGTATGGTGATTTTGGTGCCCTCTCTGAAAACAGTCTCCATCTCTCAAGTTCTAGCCTCTGGGTTGTATATTAGGATTTCCTCTAGGGTGAACTCCAAATACGCAGGGTTGAGTGGGTATTCAGTGAAATGTACCCGGCCAAAGGGAGCTCCTGGTGGCCAATAGAATTTGGGCGGCTGGTCCGCGGTTTCTTGGGGTTGGTGGGTGTGAGGTACAGAACCGCAGGAGGTAGACTGCAAATGAAATAGAACTAAAATCAAATATTGAATAATCTGGTTGAACCAAAGGTTCATACCACTTTATTGCAAGAATGACAATGGGCAACTTCCTGGTGGTCCAGGGTATAAGTATGCCCATCTGCCATGGGGAAACTTTTACAAATTTCTTTGGCCAAGATGTACTGTCTACCAGGGGTTTTTTAAATTCACTGCCACCCCTGGCATTGGACTGTAAAATCTTCCCCCGCCGCACCAAAAAGGGTCCAAAGACCCCAGCCAAACCCCTTAATTCTTTAGAGGATTTGGCGCATACAGTTGACGAGAGGTTTGTGTTGGCCTACCCCGCAGATTTGTTGCCTTTGGCAGCCCCCTCCTGGGAAGAAACACTAGTTAATTTGGACTTCCTGTTGGCTTGGTGCCGCCCACATTTAAAAACTATTAGAATCAACCAATCAAATGCAGCCACAATGACAACCAACAACTCAAGTAAACTTCAAATACATGGGACTCCTTCCAGCCAATCAAATGGCCCTGCAGAAATTGGGTTGAAAAATCCCAGTCCCCCTGGTTCTGTCCCACAAAAATTCTCCTCTGGCCAATCAGATTCAGTTCTAAAAATCATGTGATCAATTCCCCTCCTTTTAATACAGCAAGGGACCTTCAGTCCCCTGCTTATCTATTTTCAAAATATTAAAGGTTTTGGCTTTATTGCACTTTAAAATCTTGGTTCTTGCAGTAGGAAACCCAGTTTGGAGTTCCTTCACCCTAAAGATTGAGGTGTTAGTTGTGGTCTTTAAGCTTACCTTGCGTCAGCCGGTTTTGAACCCGGCTTCTTCTCTGGAATCATATACTATAGTTTTAGCACTTAGTTGTTGTGTTCTTGGCTTTTTTTTCAAAAACAGAGTTTGAAACTGAATTTTTTTATTTATTTTCATTATAAACTATATTGTTATTTTGAATTTTTCATAAAAACTCCTATTTTTGATCCTGTTTCACTTGTCGTAAACACCAAGGTGTTTGAGTTCAACTTAAAGCTGCCCAAATCTTCTCTGTTGCTCCCTTTGCCTCCTGTTTCAAATTTACCCTGCCCAGGCATTTTTCTGGCAATTTTTGCTTGAAAAACCCACCCACCTACCCCAAATTTTGAGGAGAACAACCTTATGATACTCCCAGCTGTTGAATTTGTTGTGTTTTCCCTGGCTCCTTTTCTGCTGCTTCTGTGGTCCACCTCCCCTGATTTGTGGGGAAAAATTTCCTCGTCTGCCCGGCTTGTGGGTAAAGACCCTTCTAGTCTCTGGGACCTCCCCAGCGGTCTTCTCTTTTATGGGGAGGCTGTGGTCAAGAGCCTGACGTGCGATGACTTGGATTTGGATACCAAAGATCACACCTTGCTTGCCTCTAAAAGGGATGTGCCCCCCACGCCTCCTCGCACCAGCGCAGCTAAGAGCAATCCAGTACCTCTTGTGCTTCCTATGGTGCCCTCTCCTGCCCTCTCCTGCACCCCTTGGTTGCTCACTGGCCTGATGTTGATGCGTTTGGATGCCTATTTCCCTCAGTTGTCTCCTGTGTCCTCCTTGTGGTCCCCCCCTTTGAGCGGCTGTCCCAGTTCTTCACTGGGCGGCATCCTGGTGGTTTGTTTTGCTGGGATGGGAGCCAAACTTAGTTAGTTTAGCCCCCCTCTCCCACAGGTTTCCAGTCCTTGGTGGCATCCCTTGCCAGAGTTAATTCATTGGCTGGTTTGAACTGAGAATACTCAAATTTCTTTGTCAGGTCGTGGGGTTGGTCATCTCTGGGCAACCCGCGCTCTACAGGAAGTTTCTTTGTTTCCTCTTCTGTGGTGGCCTGATTTATTCCAGGATCTTTGGCTTGGCCCGCCCTCTGATTGGTTGGGTTAACAGGAACCTTTAGCATGGGGAGTATCAATTTAGGTGATTTTGGTTCATCAAGCTTTAGGGGATTCCCCAAAGTCAAATCCTGCTCTGGTTTGAGCCCAAAAATCTGCGGGTGGCTGGTCCTGCAGGCTGGCGGGCTGGCGGCCCGTAAGATATCAGGGTTCACATCCCATAGTTGAGGTTTCCCTATGAACATGGTTAGCAGGAGTTTGTCACTTGTGACAGGGGGGTCTTCTTGGCATTGTTGCCGTTTTCAGGAAGGAGGGAAAGTGCTTGGCAAAGGATGGATAAAGCATAAGTGTAGATGGCCTTAGTGGCCCCAGGGAGAAGAAAGAAGGCAACTGGAATCACCTGGATGTCAATCTGGGCATGTATCATCCAGAGCTGTTTGAACATCCAGGGGTAAGTGGCAAAGATACTGTCAACTAGCCAGGTTGAAGCCCTTTTTAACTCCAGCAGGTTCTGCTGAGTGGCATAGCAGATTATGCGGTCTTTGCTTCTGGGCCCATTGTTGTGAAGGAGGAATCGCTCCCCACTTGGAAGCTGCTTGAGCTCATGGGTGAGCATAAGCTCAGAGAGGACATATGAGGCCTTGGGAGGAGGGGGATTGGCAGCATTTGCTTGTTGCTGATGAACTTAAAAAGTTGCCCCTGGGTGGGCACCAACTTAAGATTGTTGGGCTGCAGTTGTTGAAGGGCCTTGATGGCCAGATCTGAAACACACATGTTAGCAGAGGTTGGGATCCCTTGGACAAGGTACCACTTCAGCATAGAAGTGATCAGGTGATTGGGGGGCTCACAGGTGTGCTCCCCCTTTTCAGCAGCAATCTTCTCCCAACCCTTGGTGTTTAGCGGGGCCCGCAAGTCTTATCCTCACAGACAAAGTGCTTGCTCTTAGTTTGGCGCTTTTGGTTATTACAGTTAAAGATGTAATTGTCAGCAACATAGCCAGGGCCGCCCTTTACGGACATGATTGGGAAGTAACAGGGAAGTGCTTGGGGACTTTGAACTCTCTGTCCACATTGCAGATATTGTGGATGGCCAGTGGATCCCAAGCCACGTGACCAGAAGCTGTGAACTTCTTGGAGTACTCCTCAGGCTCATCTTGGGAGTCAGATGAGGGAGGGGAGAAGAGCCATCAGGAGGGGAAGGGTTCTTTGAGGCCTGCTTGGATGCCTCCTTTTTCTTGCCAGAAGAAGAGGTGGGCCCCTTGGCAGCCTTTGGCTTCTTGGTACAGTGCTCCTTAGTGGGCTTGGAGTTGGCCTCTGACTCATAAAATGAGTGATCAGTGAGAGAGTCATCACTTTCATTTGAGGACTTGGGGGGGAAGTTGAAGATGAGGGTGGAGGGGGGAGGAGTGAGAGGAGATGGGGTGGGGGGAGATGGCATTGGAGACTTTCCCTTTGCAGGCTTCTTGACACGCTTGGGAATGGTGGCTGGTTTCTTGGAGCCCTTGGAGGCTTGGCGCTTGGTAGGCTTGTCAGATTTGGATGATCTTGGCTAAAGAGAAAGTTTAGTTTTGTAAATAAAACAGTATGAGAGATATAAAGCACAAAGAGGTAAAGCAAAACAAAAGTTAAGTAAAAGGTATGAAAATAAAGCTTTATTTATCAAGAAAAAAACATAACAAAGTAAATAGAGGCAAAATAGAAACTCAAAGTATAGATATAAAGGATAAAACATAGAGAATAAGTGAATTTATGATGAAGCATCAACGATGTTAGGTTCAGCATAACATCTTAGTGCTAAATCAATGTGAAAGTATAACTAAAAATCAAAAAAGCATATAAAAGTTATATGGAAAGTAGCAGGAAGAGTAGCAGATTATAATCACAAAAAATTATTATGTGGAATTCCTTTTTATTAGGAGTTGCAAATTCAAAACATAGTAAAGTGTCAAGTTTGGCACTGTTGATCAGCTGGGAAAAGCTGAATTCTCACTGTCGAGTATGCCAGAGTTGAGCAGAAACATCAAATTTGCTATTTTTTTTACATATAAAACTTGCTTAAATTTAAAACAGGTTTGAAAGTTAACCCAAAAGCAAGGCAGTTTCATATGCTCAAAAATAAAAAATACAACATAAGTTAAAAAGGTAAATGGGTAGGAAGATGTTTATTAGTGATAAGGGTATGCTGTGATGAGCTGGGAGTGAATTATTTACCATAGTGTTGGTTAAAACGTTAAGAAGCTCTCTGTACTAATCTCCAAGTTAAAGTGTTGAGTGGATTAGTGTCAAGTGGTGCTCATAGTGTGGCACTTATTAATTTAGCCTTAATTCCGAGCCTTTGATTAGTTAAATCCAAAACCAATTAAGTGGTGAGTGGATAGAGTTGAAGAGAGGGGGAGTTGAGTTTCTATTTTTTATAAATTACATATGAAATCTCTTAATAAATTGGGCTTAATTTATGTGGCACCACTTAATCCACAACCCCAGGAATGGCATAATGTGAAACAAGTGGGGTATTTGATTAATGTCTATATCACAAAATCCAGTATAGTGGTGCTTGGGAGCCTAATTTATGACTATGGACACTAATAATAAAAATATAATAGTAAATAACAAATTTTATATAAGTGCATACATATTTTATTAATAAAATTAACATTTGGCTTAAAAAGTGTCAGACTGGTCACTTTTTGTTTTAGAGTGTTGAACACAGGTTTTTTCATTTCTATTAGTAAATTTACTTATAAATTACCCCTTAAATTGGTATTTGAGCTAACCAAATTATTAAACAGAGTCAAATTTGAGTGAATTTAATCTTGGATTTTGGTTTCAAACCCCTAAATTACTAGTAAAAATTGGCTTAAAATCAGTTAAGCTAAAAATACTAATAGATTCACTTATGCGGCACTCAACTCCCTGGTACTCAACACTTTGTCGAGTATCAGGGAGTTGAACTTACCACAGTTGCCGGCTATCAAACTTGGACACAAAATAGTATATGAAACCCAATTCAATCCTTACAGCTTGAATGTACTCAAGCTGACGTTGGTGACAGGCTCACTTTTATATAAGCTGATGCAACCAACTTGGCGGGCTCTGCTAATTTTTATTTCCGAGCCTATTACTCGTCGGTACCTTGGTTGTGTTAAATTAAATAATCTCTTGTATAAGTCCAATGGCAAAAAGTGTGCATTGAATCACGTAACCAGCAAGGATCTATCTGTTGCCTATAAATTTTATTAAGTGCTATGTGAAGAATGTCGCGCCTTACTGCTACTTCATGTTTACATCGTGTTTTTGATTTCAATCTTACCAGGTCTTGATAAACCCATATCGCTCAGGTATTCAAGCTGATATCGATTTATTTAGTTGGGAAATTAGCTCTCTCCCATTTAGGCCTCTTTGGGGGGTTTAAGAGATGGGAGCTAAATTGACGGCGTACCTTTGAGGGGTAACCTTCCTGTCCAGATATGGATGATTTACTGCAATTTAAGTTTTTTGACTTTAACTATCGCAAGTGGCAAAAATCACCTGATAATTTTAGCCACTCCAAATTGGGCCCCAGCGTGAGCTCCTTGCTTCAAATATATATGCTTGAATTAAAATATCTTTTTAAAGATAATAGCTGATATCAGAAGTCCCTTCGCCAACCAAGGTCCTGATCTTAAACTCTATGAATAAATCCTAAAGCAAACCTTCCTTTTGAGTCGATGCGATCCACAACCAAGGAAATGGTCTAGAAGCTTCTAGAATGGTTTCAGATGCTCGAGAAAGTGACGTAATCTTCCCGAAGCGAAAGAAAAGGTTAAGAACAGCTATGGCAATTTAGGGTAAGTCCAGTTGGTACTCGAATCCCAAACTGGAGCTTGGGACATCGAGGCTATAAATATGCCAAGGCGATCCTTAATTTCGCGTAATAAATATAGTTTTGATAAATAATGTCATTTAATTCTGAAAGTCTTACCGATAAATCAATCAAGGTCATCAACGCCTCCATCGACCTTGCCAAAGAGTTCGGGCATGCTCAGCTACAGCCTGTCCACGTGGTCAGCGCCCTGTTTGATTTTGAGGACAGCTTCCTAAAAAATGTCTGTACAAAGGCTGGTGGAGACTTGTCCAAAGCCGAGCGGAGCATCAAACAGATGCTTGTTCGCCAAGTTTCGCAAGATCCACCACCCATGGAAATCTACATGAGCCCCGCCATGACCAAAGTGATCAACTCGTCCAAGGAAATTTCCAAGAGCCAAAAGGATAGCTTTGTCGCTGTCGACCACTTACTACTCGCTCTGCTGGAGAACAACGACATGCTCAAATGCTTTACTGATGCTGGGATGACAAAGAGATCCCTTACCAACGCCATTACCCAGATCCGTGGTAACAATCGTGTTGAAACGCGCTCCGCTGAAGAAACCTACGAATCCCTGAGCAAGTACGCCGTAGACATGATTGAGCTTGCCAAGTCGGGAAAAATAGATCCTGTTGTTGGGAGAGACGAAGAGATCCGTAGAGTGATCCGTGTGCTTTCTCGCCGCACCAAAAACAACCCAGTGTTGATTGGAGAGCCAGGGGTTGGCAAAACTGCCATCGTCGAGGGGTTAGCCATGCGCATCATCAGGAGGGATGTCCCAGATAACCTCCAGTGCCGTCTATTTTCACTTGACATGGGGGCCCTGATTGCTGGTGCCAAGTATCGTGGCGAGTTTGAGGAGCGTCTCAAAGCTGTGCTCAAAGAGGTCAAGGAGTCTGAAGAAGGCGTCATTCTATTCATTGACGAAATCCACCTGGTGCTCGGGGCCGGAAAGACTGATGGTGCTATGGATGCAGCCAATCTTCTCAAGCCCATGCTGGCCCGTGGCGAGCTCCGCTGCATTGGCGCCACAACTCTTGACGAGTACAAGAAACATGTCGAGAAGGATGCTGCTTTTGAGCGTAGATTTCAGCAAGTGCTAGTTGGAGAGCCCAGCGTGACAGATACAGTCAGTATTTTGCGAGGAATCAAAGAGAAGTACGAACTCCACCACGGCGTTAAGATCAAGGATGCTGCACTGGTTGCGGCGGCCACGTTGTCTTCGCGCTACATCACAAACAGGTTTCTTCCCGACAAGGCCATTGATCTGATCGACGAAGCCTGTGCCAATACCCGCGTCCAGCTAGATTCTCAGCCAGAGATCATCGATCAGCTCGAGAGACGTCATCTTCAACTTGAAGTTGAAGCCACCGCCCTCTCCAAAGAGAAGGATCCTGCTTCACAGGCTCGTCTAGAAAAAGTACAACAGGAGATGGAGTCAATCCGTGGGGAAATGCAGCCTCTCAAGCTCCAATACGAGACCGAGAAGGGTCGCCTTGATGAAATCCGGCGTCTGAAGCAGAAGCTGGACGATTTAAAAACCAAAGCCGATGCAGCAGAGCGTGAAGCTAATGTCCAGAAAGCAGCTGACATTCGATACTATGCCATCCCTGACGTGATAAAGCAAATCCAAGAGTTATCCGCAAAAAAGTCCAAAGAAGATCTCAACGATGCTGATTCGGAAAAGAAGCTTCTGACGGAGATAGTTGGTGTAGACCAGATCAACGAAGTTGTTTCAAGATGGACGGGTATCCCTGTTTCCCGCCTCAGCAAAACTCAGATTGACCGCTTGCTCACGCTTGGGGACCAGCTGCGGAAGAGGGTTGTCGGAGAGGACCACGCGGTTGAAGTTGTTGCCGATGCTATTATGCGCTCTCGCGCCGGCCTGGCCCGCACCAATCAGCCTACAGGATCCTTCCTTTTCCTAGGACCTACTGGTGTAGGCAAGACTGAATTAGCCAAGGCGCTTGCGGCTGAGCTATTCGATGACGAGAAGCAGATGGTGCGTCTGGATATGTCAGAATACATGGAAAGCCACTCAGTTTCGCGTCTTATTGGTTCACCCCCTGGCTACGTAGGATATGAAGAGGGGGGTCAACTCACTGAGGCGGTGCGTCGTCGCCCCTACTCGGTTATCTTGTTTGATGAAGTGGAAAAGGCTCACCCAAAAGTACTCAACATCCTCTTGGAGGTCTTGGATGATGCCCGGCTTACAGACAGCAAAGGCCGCGTAGTAGATTTCAGCAACACTGTCATCATCCTCACTTCCAACGTAGGCCAGAATCACATTCTTTCTTCTGCTGGCACTAAAGAGGGTCCTGTTCCTGGTGAGCTGTCCCCGAAGACGTTAGACCTTGTAATGGCTGATGTGAAGAAGCACTTCCGCCCTGAGTTCCTTAATCGGCTGGATGATATAATTGTATTCCAGCAGCTCACCAACGAAGCTCTCACTAAGATCGTTGAGCTACAGCTCAAGAGGGTAGGAGTCCGTCTAGAATCCAGGGACATTGATATCGATGCCACTCCTGCTGCTATCCAGCTAGTTCTCAATCAATCGTATGACCCTCTATACGGTGCTCGCCCTATCAAGCGACATCTCGAGAAATACCTGGTCACTCCCATATCCCGTATGGTTCTGAAAGGGGAATTACTGGACCATTCCATCCTCAGTGTTGCCGCTGATCCAGAAGCCAAGTTCCTCTTCTCAGTTAAGCGTAAACCCGAGTCGCAGCATGTTTCCGGTAGGCAATCTCCCAAGAAGTTCCAGAAACTTAAAACCGGCCGGGAATCCCCCATCAACATAGATTATTCTGATGAAGAATAGTTGGATTTAATATCACATGTCACCAAAAATGTTGCTTGCTGTATAATAAACCTGCCTTAGAATATATTTCAAACCTATTTCAATATCTTTGCCTTCAATCCAATATAAAACCTGGTTTTTAAAAAAACTCAATACCAAAATAATTGCTTCATATTTAAATACTAATTCAATAAGTCCATATCCGACCAAACTATACATCAACTTGCTACTGAAACTACGCAAAGCTTATGGACTTCCACAAACCCCTAGATACACTTCTCAACCCCAGCACATCACATGTCAACTTATTTCAGCTGAACCTTCACCTTTTCTGGGAACGATCCTTCTCCACATCCATCAGATTCCTGGATGAATCAAGGTGGCTACAGAACCTGCCACCATATGGGTCATTATTTTAGGGATTAGGCCATTTTCTAATGCACATGCTGCTCAAGTCGCAGCATAACACAGTTCAATTTTGAAAAAGTAACTAATTACATATTTTATATTTAAAACATTAATAACTCAATGAAAATTAATATTTTTTCATACTGTAAACTATCAAAATGATGCTAAGAATCTTATCTTTCTATTGGTAGAAAGATTTTAATGTGTATAATACGCTCAATATTAAAGAAAAAGTAATTTAAAAGAGTATGATACAGATTTTATTATATGATTATATCTAATGATATAAAGTAGATCACTTCAAAGCTAATAAATACTCTTTTTTAATATACAACAGCTTTTTTTTATTTGACAAAATTAAAGATAAGATTGAGAGCTTTATTTTTGCATTTTATTTTATTTAAAAAGCTCAATTATTTATGATTTTATGATAGTTTGAAGTTAGGGTGTTTTTATCACTGTTTAGATTGATTTTAAGGTTCAAGTGAGCTTCGAACCTCAAATTAAGCATCCTTTAAATGGAATTCTTTAATATTTTATCATTTTAAAAATATGCGGAAGAGTTACAATTAACTGAATATATCATTTTAATTGATTTGCATTGATTACAAAGAGGATATGATGTAATAATAATGTTTAGCTGCTTCACATGCATCACTTGTGCATGAAAACTGGGTTTTTAATCAATTCTGCAAACATAAATTCAAGTTCAAACTATAATAAAAGCTATCCCACCATTTCTTTCAGAATGGTGTCATTTAGCTTGGTATATAAGAGCTAAAGCATCACAAAGCTTCTAATCCAAAAGACCCCATTCAAAGGCCACATTCTGATCATAACTACTCCAACATTAAGGCGCATTTCAGAGATCTGACCTAATTACAGATTCAAAATACTACCATGTCCTCAGTTAAATTTACTTCTGCCATGCTACCCTTTTTTTCCTTGGGAGCTTCAACAAAAAGAGAGAGAATTGCAATGTTAAAAAAGGCATTCCTCTTTATTGCTGGTGATGATCTTGATAATTTCATCAAGCACTTCCTTACTCAAACTGAATTTGGGAAAGCTCAGTTCCTGCCAACTATTCAAATTCAAAAAGACAATGAGTTCATTGAAAACTTAAAGGATCTCATGAAATCTTCTCCCCAAAAACATCTCCCAGCCTTGCAATCTCTGGTTACTTCCAGTTACTCTTTAAAAGAGCTTAATGATATGGGTTTTAATATAACCAAAAGTGAGTTTGAATACTCAAGAAAAATAAATAAAAATAAAAATGTAAGTTTAAACAAAAAAAGCCAAAAAAAAAAATAACTATTCATTAAAAAAAGAAATAACTAAAAAATAATTAAAAAATTGCTGGAAAATTCTTTTGAAACAAGCCAGTTTACAAAAAAGTGCCTGAAAAAATTTATAAAGATATAGAAAAAGAGATGAGTAATTACTCAACTGAAATTAAATACTCTCTACTTAAAACAAAAAAAGAAATATATGAAAATATGAAAATAAAAAATGAAATTTTGGTTTCAATTTCTACTTACTATAAACTAATCCCTAAAAATATAATAAAAAGTAAAAAACAAACTGATATGTGCAATATTTGTAATTTAAAAAATTCACTAGAAAAAAAGAAGGAAGAATGTGAAAGTAAAAACTTGCCATTACCAGAATCTATAGACAATGACTTAAAGACTATTAATCAGCACCAAGACTTTTATGTTCATCAAAATTGTGAATATAAAAAAGATATTAATGAATTAGATGATGAGTCTTGTGTTGTAGTTATAGATTATAAAGAAAACTTAAAGGTTGGAGGTGGTCCAATTGAGACCAATAATTGTTTTTATTCAAAAAAACCAATCTCATTATTAGGGTTTGCATTAGTTTTTAAGAAAAACAGTAAAATTAAATATGAATATCATGATTTTTTGTCTCAAATATTATCACATGATTCTTTATTTTCAGGTGAGTGTTTTATAAAAATTCTTAAATTTGATAGATTTAAAAAATAAAAAATATAAAAGTATGGACTGATAATGGAAATCATTTTAGATCATATGGATTTTTATATTACTTATTTAAAGAGGCACCTAAATATATTAAGGGTCCTATAAAATATAATTGTTTTGTGGAATGTCATGGAAAAAGCATTGTTGATGGTCACTTTGGTGTAATATCAAAAACATTAAAAGAGGAAGAAAATCATTTTTATATTAAGAATAAAAATGATATTAAAAATATTTTTGAGCAAGAAGAAAAAAGAAAAGAGTTATATAAATCAGTGCTATCAGGCTCAAATATTTCTCAAAAGTCATTCTTTTATATTTATGAGAGAAAAGTTAGGCCTATAAGGAAAGAGCTCAAAGTTAAAAATCTGCACATTAATCTTTCATATTTGATGAAAAATGGGAAGTTGTATACTTCACCTTTAACATTTGAAAGTTTCTCAGAATATTCTGATATAACTTATCATTTGAAATCACGTGATGATACCAGAGAAACAAAAATATCAGAAGATGCTAGAGGTGCACTAGGGCAAGTTCATGAAGTAGGGCAGATTACTAGAGGGTGTATTTTAAATAGAGTTATCAGTCTTTCAAAAACAACAACATTTTTTTCTGAAACAAACTAAGAATATTTATGATGAGCCAAAGATAGGGTAATAGCATTTATAGCTTTGGGGCTGCTATTACTCTCCCATGAAACTCATCATAAATATTTTTGGTTTGTAGTTTGTAGTAGCACTTAAGATATTTTCAGTAATACTATAAGTTGCAATTTTCAATTCTAAAATTGATGATTTATTTTTTAAAAAAATCATCTAGGCCCAAGATCAATTGAAGTTTTGGAATTTGTTGATTGTATTTTAAGCTTTCTGAATAATTTGAATATGAATAATGCGATTAAGTTATAAAAGAATAAATCTGGCGCCTAGGCATAACAAGAAAAATAATGACCCATATGGTTCACTAAAAGATCCAGAGAGAGGTAAGTTATCCTTCAGCATGTGTACACCCATCATTGCAGTCCATCCAAGTATCCAACAGATATATGCCACGATAGAATATGTAGCTGCCTAACACTATTTGCTCTCTGATCATCAATGGTCAGATATCTATACTTGCATATAGGTCCTGGTCTCCAAACGCACCTTGATTTAGGAACTGTCCAAGATGACAATTGAGGTGGGCAACCACAACACCATAAAAGTATGGGAACCTAAGATCAGACCAACTCATCCTCCCACACCAACTCCAAAATTCTCACAGAGTATACCAACTGCAACATAGACAATCCTGGTAGATTCCAAGTTTACTCAGATGACCCTGCTATGCATACCATCCTGCCCTCAAGTAAAGTCACTTCACTTAGCCTATCCCATTGGTAACCCCCACCATTTACTTAACAATACAGGCAAAGATTTCACAGCAATCAAAGAGGTTTATGAAAACAATCAGATAACCCTTATCCTCACCCGCTCTAGAGCTGTACAAGCCATTGATATCCAAAACCTCTGATAGATCAGGTCAGCTCCAGTATACTCACCTAGAAACCCTTCATGGCACCTCCTTGATCACCCCAAAAGGCAGTTATGGTAGACCATGTGCATACTGCACACTATCCACCTCACAATAATAACCAAACCACCCCAGAAATATCTGCTGCTGCTTTCAACCGTTAAACCTCTATCAATCAATTGCCCCAGGAGCATAGCTGATCATAAGTATCTGTATACTCCCCTCAATACCTTTAAGAAGAACTGTCCATACTCCTATGTACTTTAATCTTCATGCTTGGCCGTAATTGGGATAGGCTATGTAAGTTAGATTCCTGCTTCCTCTTTCCCCTATCTTCCAGCTCCACCTCTTAACTGTATTGTCAAAAAAGACGTATCAGTTAACCTGCTCCAGGAGCTTCTTGGCAACGGGACTAAGGAGGGATTTTTAAGGGGTAGGGCTTTAGGATGGCAGAAGAAAAGAAGTAATCATCCGTGCCAGGAAGAATAACCCCTCTCCTTCCAAAACTCAATTTCTGGGACAGGATTCAACCCCTGGCCAAACTGGACTGCAGGCCACCAGCCCTGAGGACCCGGGCCCTGCCTGAGCTCTTTTGGGATCAGATCTCCCCAGATTAGGCTTGCTAATGCCCCTAGATACAACAAACCTTGTGCAAAGGTACCTGCAGTGGCACCTACCAAGCATCCCAACCCCTTACTAAACTGAGACAAAGAGGTCCCTGCTATCCTCCTGATACCTGCCTTGGTATCCAATCAAAACCCTGTTCCTGAAGAGGCACTGCCCAGCAAGCCGTCCCTGAGAATACTGCTTGGGAACATAAGGGTCCTGCAACCTTTCTGAAGGATCTAGTCAATTAATGTCCTCCCTGCACCTGTGCTGTTTTGCTACCCTTAAACCTGGGCAACCGGCCCGCCCAATGTTCTGTTTCTGGATTGTTGGAACCCTGATCATTAGAGCTAAAGTCTGGTAGTGGGGTACTAAATAAACCCCTAGACCCTGTGCTGTATCTCATTGTCATTTGAAATAAAGGTTATGTGATATAAGTTCTCCCAACTGTTCCCAAATCAGATCTTTCTTATTAGTTAGTTTACCACCAGTCCCTCAGTCCTACCACCAGCAGTTTTCTGTATGCAGGGTGCACCTTACACGCCTGTCTGCTTTACAGAATACCCTTCCAAGCCGGGATATAGAGCGTCAACCCCTGGGAATGTGTTGGCAAACAACCTCCTGGCCCAAACTGAGGGGTCAAAAAGATTCAGCAGAGAGGGTTCTTGGCAGGTCACATAGGTTTTCCTGTTCTAAGCCAGGGATAACTTTATCCCTGGCTACCAGCTAGATAAGACCCCCCTCACTCCCAAACTTATGCCTGGGCTGGCTGCCAACTTTCCTGTGGACAGTGTTATGAATGCCGCTATTCACACTATTTCAATTCTGCCTTTGTGTGGTCATTTTGAAGACAAATTCCTTGCTTTTGCTTTCTCCCTTTGAAACGGGTCTGGTTCCAAACCGGGAAATTCAATTGCTCAGCTTCCTGATTCTGCGCAGCTCACTTTCCCCGCTTGTGCTTGTGGCAAGTGATCCTACCGTCCTGGTATTGTTTTGTGGTATTGTAAACCACTGTATATTCCATTTCTCATTCACCAATAGAAATTAAGTCATATTCCCATTTTTGTCTTTGTGTCTCCCAGTACTTTGGCACCTCTCTCTAGCCACATCTAGTAGAAATTGGCCAATCAGGGCCACAAGGTGATCCAATAGCCTTCCCTGCAACTAACCAAGACTTAGTAAAAATCCAATCCTAAGGTTAGGATTCCCTGTTGTATGTCTGTGCCGCGCCCCAGAACATGACAGAAAGTACCAGCAAGATATTTGGAATAATGTATATCACCTACGGGGGTATATACTATAGTTCCTGCTGCTGGTCCATGGTCCTGGTTTGGAAGGTGGATTTTTTTACCTCTTTGAGTTAGCGCCAACCATATGGTGGGCCTTGCCTGCCTGGTCTGCAGCTTGTCTGATCCCAGAATCCAATGGGCCATCAGCCATGGTTGGTTCCCAGACAGTTTGGCAAGGTTGATCCCTATTGAAGTTTGGCATGGAGCTTGAATCAAACAGGGATGTGGTGGGCCCTTGCTTGAGTGCAGCCAGCTAGACAGACCAATGCTTCAGGTTGGCTCTGGTTCTCTGGGCATGTGGATGCAATGACTTAAGCTTAACAATAGCCCTTAAGAGCCATTCTGGTTGTTTTGGGGGATGTAAGTATCCCTTGTTGTGGATCAAAGTATCTCAGAACTTTTGATTTCACCCTTGGAGGAGCAATGTTTTGTTTATAAAGCTCTATGATTCCCTTTTGCATCAAGAAAGGGGCTGTGACCTAAAAAAATATGCCATACCCATTTACCTTTTGTCCGGCAACACAATTGATCCTTGGCCCACTTATGAGCATGGCCGGTGATCTATCTGCCCCCTATTGTTTTTTGGTGACCTTTTACCATGTAAGAACCCTTTTAGTCCCTCCAATAAAGCTAAGCTCTATCCAAGTTTTCTCCTTGTGATCTTTATCGTAATTCAGCAGCATTTCCCTAGTTGTGTCTAGGGTAAATTTCTGCCAGCTAAAACTCTCAGGGCCTTAAGTTAAACCCTTCATCCATCCCTGGCTGCCAACCCCTGGCTTAGTACCAACCCAACCCTACTGTTAGGATTCCATGTTGTGTGCCTTGGCTGTACCCTAGAACACAGCATATGGGCCAAGAGTTAGGTATAGATTGACTTCCTTGTACCCACATCAGAGATCTGAGTGTAAATGAGGGCCTCTGCATACTGAGCTGCCCCTTTGTCAACAATATCTTGGCTGCTGCCTTGTTTTTGGAGGCTGTCAAAAGTGTTACCACTAGTGAAGACTGGCATATAATAAAAGGGATCAAAAAATACTAAAAGGGCAAGCCTCAAACTCTATGGTCTGGGCTCTATTGCATCCATGAACTCTGATTTGGTTGGTCCTAAACCCATTATACTCAAATAAAGTGCTGCTGAAACTGATGGGATGCCTCTGCTCACAAGTTGGATAGCCATTGTTTGGCAGCCAATCTTTTTCTGTTTTGACATGCACGTTCTATACATCCTGTGTGGCTTTACTTTGCTACAAGTCTGTATAACTTTGCTTCTTGGTTGCTCTATTTTTGGTTCAATTTAGCCCTTCTGTTGGGGCCTCATCTGGGCCCTGGTAGGACCATAAGATATTTGGAAACACCCCTGATCTATTTCACTTGCTGTACTGAGCCATTTTGTTTCTAGTTTGGACCATGCTGTTTGAATTTTGCTCCACCTTTTTGTTTTTGTGAGTTCTGTTGTGTTTCTTGCTTAGCCTTGTGCCAGTTCACCAAGAATACTCAAATTTCTTAAAGCCTGGCCCTCCCCAGCTTGAGTTTTGCTTAAATCAGAGTCAATTTTGTTTAAACCAGAGTTACTTTGGCTTAGCGCCATCACTGTTAAAGCTACTGTATAGGTGCCATGCTCAGCTGTTTCTCAGAAAACATTGGTCTCTGGAGTTATTCCATCCTCTTCATCCATGTGGATCATTTGTGGTTTTTTATTATAGGTCTATCTGGATTCTTGAGAGCTTCAGGATATGACATCCCCAACACATTGTTATTGTCACAAATGTGCTAATGAGAAATGGATTTAATGGAAATTAAGTTCAAAGCCAGATATGGATTCTAATACACATTAGGAAATTGGGCGCACAATCAATTGAGAACTTGTGGATGATGATACGTTCTGGATTCAACTTGAATCTCCTTGGGAAATGGTGCAATCAAAGGCTATAGATGGAGCATAAACATCAGAGCCTTTAATTCCAGATCTAGAAGGCACACTTGGTTCTTGAGCCTGGAAGACTCTATGAAGGTGGTATCAAAAATCCAATCAGCTAATTGATACTTAATTCTGGGTGTGTATTGACAATAAATATTGGCATTGGTGGCCAATATTGTAAAGCCACTCCCCCTTTGGCCCTGGATAGAACTATCTTCCCTTGGTGCACCAAGAAATCTGCTCAGATTCAAGCTAAACCCCTTAATTCTCTTGGGGATTTAGCCCACACAATTGACAAGCAATTTTTCCTGGTGTACCCTTCTCAGGTGGCATCCACTAATAATCAGATTTATGTTCCCACCTGGGAGAAATCTCTAATTAATTTAGACTATTTGTTGGCTTGGGCTTGCCCACATTTAAAACAAATTAAGTGGAATCAATCAGGTTGCACTACTGTGAATGAAAACCCCCAATCCTACTGGACTAAATGCTGACTTGAACCATTCCATTAACACCAGCCAATCAGAGTTGAAGCCGGAAATTACTGCAAAATCCTCCAACTCACTGGATTTGCCTTTGCAAAATTTCTCTTTTAGCCAATCAGATTTGCAACTTGAGTCATGTGACTCCTGAATTTCAATCCTGTCCCTTAAAGCAAGACAGGGGACTTTCAGTCCCTTCTGGCTCATTCTTACAAATAAAGGTTTAGCTTTAACAAACAAATTTTTAGAAGTTTGGGTCTCTTTGTTGACCTTTCTTTCTTAATAGTTTAGTAGAAGTTTTGAGGTTCCTTTACCTTATTCCTTGCTCCCTGGCCCCCAGCGTCCTTTTTGGAGCTCCTAGAGATGTTGTTAACGTCAAAGTTAAAGCTTACTGCTCTCGCTTTCAAAAAATCAACTCAAACTTTAAAACTAGTAATAAAACTATATAATTACCTATTTTAAGTTTGCTTTCACTCTCCTTTTGCTTTTGCTTCTGTTCCTGCTTGACTATACATTTCAAGGAGCTTTTCTTCCCGCTTTCAAAGCCTGTAGTCTGTGGTTGCCGTTCCCCTTCTGCCCTAGTATTTTAGGAGATTTCCTGTTTGGTTTGGTGCCTCTTTTTGCCTTGTGTTTTAAAAAAATACCCACAATTTCACTGGGCTCCCTTTTTAAACCCCAAGAATGCTAGTCTCTTTAATCAAGTTTGTGGCCTTTACCCTGGCACCTACCTTGATGATGATATGGACTACTTCTCCAGACCTTTGGAGTCATATTCCCCGTTCATTTCACCACGTAGGGAGCAACCCTACCCAAGTGATGAATCTTTTTGGGGAGATCCCTGGACAGGCTCAGGATATTATTGCCACCAGTGAGAATATTGTTAGAATTATTGCCTGTGATGACTTGATCTTTCTGCCCTCAAACCAATCCCTACTACATCTCTGGTCCTGGCTCCCGTGCCACCCCCTTTTGCGGACCTGGTGGTTCTGGTCCAAGAAGAAGGTTTGAGTATCCAAGAGTACGCTCCCAGGCGCGCTCCCTGGTTGCTTGGCGGAATGATTTTGATGGGCTTAGATGCCTACTTTCCCCAACTATCTACTGTGTCCTCTTTGTGGACGCTACTTTGAGCGGCCATACCAGTCTTTCACTGGATGGTGTCCTGGTGGATCCTTCCCCCAGGATGGGAGCCAAAATTAGTTAGTTTATACCCCCTCTCTTACAAATATTGGTGTTGATGCCAAGCATGGCCCTATTTCCCCAATTCTCCTTCTTCCTAATTACTTATTCCACTATATACACTTGATTGATATATTAAATAAAGACAACTTTTTACCCCTAACATATTGTTCACTCCAATTGGATTTTAATACCCTGTTTACAGGTATATGAATAGAGCATTATAAGGGGTGAACTCTTACACATCATACTTAAAAGTCCAAATCACAACATTTTTGGGGCTTATGGCTATATTCAAACCTGCAACTGGTCCTTCTAACCCCTGCGACTCCTTCTTGGTGGAGAGAGGACTGCCTTGTGTCAATGTTAATGCTTGCCCTGACATCCCTTGTGGCATTGCTCAACTTTGTCAATCTATTGATGATGTCCCTACCCTTTACTGCTTGGCAGCAGACGCCCCCTGCTGTGACAGCGCCTGCACCAATAGAGGTGGACACCAACACCAGCCCTTTCAAGGAGGCCATACGGCAAGCCATAACTAGAATGGATAATGGGGAAGATGATAGTGGACAGCAGTCCCAACTTCTTTCCATCCAGAAGTTGTCAGCTGAAGCTTCCCTGGAGAGGCTCATGAATATCAGTTTGTTAAATCTAGACCAACTTTGCAAGGACTTCTGCACCGCCAAACACATAAAGGACTATATTCAACACTTTGCCCACCCAGCCATCTGCCACAACTTAGTACACCTAGGATGCCTTCAGAGTCTGGTACAGGACCAAGGAATACTAGTATCCAACCAGAAAACATTCCTCTGTTGTAACTGTGCTGTTTTAGCAGAGTTACAGGGGGGAAAATATTTGGAAACTAGATAATGTTCTTTATTGTGAGATAAGTATTATATAGTTAATGTGAATTATGGATAACAGGAACATGATTGAATGATCAATCAGTTGGATAGTGAAGGGGGTGACCTGATCCTGTTAATGAGTCAAGCACCAAAACAAGGTATCCACCGTAAGGGATCATCATTTGTTCATGTTGCTGGATTTGGAAATTCAAGTCAACTTCCTAGTTTGGCTCTGAGTTACTGGGAAATTGGGTTGTGGGTCACAAACCCACTTGTTTGAAACCTTGCTGGTGGGTTGAGCCTGCTGTTTCAACACATCCCCCCAACTGAAGGTTGGCCTCCTCTAGGGGTAGGTTTTCAGGAAGGTTGTCAGGAGCCTGGGTACCATACTGGACTAATTGTTGTTCTGTGGCAGGCAGGGCGGTTTGGCGTTGTTTTTGTCTTGCTTTGCAGGGTCTTAGGCAATCATGGTGGAGGAATTTGTCCTGTTTTTGTTTTCTGAGTCCTTGCACAGGGTGAGTGTTGTTTTTGTTTACCTTTAGGATGATGGCAGGGCCTACTTTTTTGGGTTGTAGTTTACTTTTGTCAATGCTCATGACCCAAACTTCATCCCCAACTTCAAGTCTATCTTGGATGGGGACAAAGGGCTTTTTGCAGACGCTTTTCTTCTTTTTCTGATTGGTTGCTGTTGGCCTGTATGACCTGGGGGTCTGAGAGGGGTGGAACCTTGTCTGGCATCTCCAGCTTAGGTCCTGATAGCACCTGAATAATATTTGGTTGTGTGCTGTAGACAAGCTTGAAGGGGCTTTTACTGGTGGATCTGTTCATGCAAGTACAGCATACAAGAAGTGCCTTTGATAGCTGCTTATTTTAGTCCTTAGGTCTCCTGGCAGTGAGCTTGGCAAGGGCCTGCACTAAGCTACCATTAAGCCGCTCCACTCAACCATTGGCCTGAGGATGATAAGGTGTTGTCACTGTGTGTTGAACCCCATTCTTAGTGAGGTATACATTGGTGTTCTCAGAAGTCATTTCCTTGCCCCCATCTGTTATCAAGAGTTCTGGCTTTCCAAACTTGCTTATGATTTCTTTTCCTATGAAGCGTTGCACATTGTTGCCGGTATGTGTTTTAACTGCTTGGGCTACTGGACACCGCGTGGCAAAGCCAATGGCGGCAATAATGTATTTCTTTTTGTTGTTCTTTCCTGGCATGGGTCCTACAATATCTAGTGCTCACACTTTGAAGGGTAGTTGTGAACAAATAGGCAGCACAGACTTAGGAGGGGTGTCGCTTTTTGCAAATTTTTCACATACTTTGTATTTCTCTAGAGCTTCCTGGACATTCCAGTATAGGGTTGGCCACCATGCTTTGTGTTTAAGTAATTTGTAGAGGTTGTGGCTTTTGTTATGTCCTAGGTCTCTGTGGTAACTTAGGATGGTGTCCACTTATTGATGTGTAGGAATATACAGGATAATGCTCCCATCAGCCATTTTGTAGTGTAGTGTTCTGTATAAGTCTTGAAGAGATGTTATTTTTTGATGACTGTTTCTTTAGTGATGTTGGTAGTGCCTGGAGGGAAGCCTTTGTCTTTAGTTTGAAGTACCAGGAGGGACCAGTCTGGATCAAGACCGTTTTCCCCTCTTGTGGCTCTGATATACAAGCACAAGAGTGCATCTGCCATGGCAAGTTTGGGTCCTGGTTTGTATTGAATGATTATGTTGAACCTTTCAAGAAGCTCCATCCAGCGCGCCTGGTGCCTGGACAAATGGGCTTGTGTTTTGAAGTATATGAGAGACTTATGGTCTGTGAGGGAAGCAAACTCCTCTTGGTGTTCCAGGTAGCAACGCCACTTGACAAGACAGTGTACAATTGCCAATATTTCCTTGTCATGGATGGGATAGAAACATTCTCAGTCTGTCAGTTTGCGCAACTCTTAGGCTACGGGTAGGAAGTTGCCGTTGATGTTCTTGATCTGTAGTACTCCCCAAATGGATACATCAGAGGTTTCTGTCTCCATTTGATACTCTCTGCCTTGCTTAGGATACTATAAGATAGGCGCAGTTGTGAGTTTCTCCTTTAGACGCCGGAAACAAAGATCATGTTGGGGGTCCATACAAACTTGGATTTGGCGCCAGTTATGGCTGACAAGGGTGCTGTCAAAACACCACAGTTGGGGATAAAATGTTGTACATAAGCAACCATCTCTAGGTATGTGCGGAGTTCTGACTTGTCCTTTGGTGGTGGCATCTTGTAGATGGCCTGGATTTTCTGGTCATCAGGTTTGATGCTGTCCTTTGAAACTACATGCCACAGGAAGGGCAACTGTTTGCGGAAGAACTGGCACTTAGAGGGTTTGGCCAGAAATTTATGTTGTGCCAGAGTGGCAAAGACTGCCTCGAAGTCCTTATGGTGTTGTTCCACCAAGGAGCTGTAGACAATAACATTGTCTAGGTAGACTAAGGCGTTCTTGCCTATGTGAGGTGCAAACACCTCATTCATGAAGGTCACAAAGGTGGAGGGGGCATTTGTCATATTAAAGTTGAGTACCACACACTTGTATGAGCTGTATTTAGTGCAGAAGACTTTTTTGGGAATGTCTTCCTCCTTAATACAAATCTGATTGTAGCCTGCAGTTAGGTCAATCTTGGAGAAGACTGTGGCTCCACCCAAGGCGTCAAAGAGGTTGTCAATAAGTAGTAGTGGGTAACAATTCTTGATGGTAACTTTGTTTAGGGCTTGGTAGTTTGTGACTAGACGCAGGGTACCATTCTTCTTGGCCACAAAGAATACAGCGGCTCCAAAGGGAGATTGTGAAGGGCGGATAAGTCATTTCTCCAATGCTTCCTTGAGGTAAGCACATAGTGTGTTGTCCTCATTTGGGGTAAGAAGGTAGATAGGCTGCGCCTTGGGTACAGCTCCTTTGAGTTAGATGGAGTGCAGTATGTGTTTCTCTGGTGGCAACCCTGGTAGAGACTCTTTGAAGATTTCTGGATGACAGGCTACAATTTTTGCAATCCTGAGGTGTGGTGGTATCCTGGTGGTCTTTGAAGTGTATGATCTTTTATTGGCAGGAGTCCCAGTCAATTTCTTTGAGGCTCTCCTTTTCATCAAGGGCTTCCATAATGTACACAAAGACATGACCATGTAGGAGCTGGTCTACTGAGTCAGGGTAGATCTGGTGATTGACTCCTTCACACTTGATGGTCAATACAGAGGTTGCCCAGTCCACATGGGGGTTGTTCTTTTGTAATCAGTCCAGTCCAAGTACCATGTCAAATTTAGGGAAGTCAATGCTGGGTCCCTGAATGGTGGAGTGTAGATTCTCCAGCTCAATGGAGAAGGGGGCAGTCTCCTGTGTCACAGCAATGTGGTGTTCATCAGCCAGGACCACATTTTTAATCCACAAAGGATTAGTAGTTAACCTGAACTTATCTACAAAGTTGCTGTTGACAAGGGTTTAATCTGCACCTGAGTCCAGGAGTGCTGATCCAGTGTAACTGCAAAAGTGGAAAGGATAGGACATCATCTTATTGGGATGTCTGGCAATGGTATAGATTACTGGGTCCTCTGAGGGCACCTGGATCATTAGACACTGATCTATATCCTCAGGTTGGTACTCATTGTTGGGCAAGTCAGGAGTTGTGCGGGGAGAGCTTGGCTTGCTTAATGCTCTCCCCGGGCTTTTCCCTAATCCTGATTGTTCTGTGTTGCAGTGACACGGAAGTGGGTACAATTTGATTGCCTGTTGTTCTCATTTCTGTGATCATTTGAGCCAGCGGGTTTATGGTTTGAATTATTGTTGCTATTACTATTCCCATGAAGAGGGCAGTTGGAATGTCTATCTGGGTGGGAGTCCTTGGGTTACTTTCTTTTCTCAGTATGTGCCTCATGAAGGGCATTAGACGTTTGCTCTGCTTTCTCTGTCTCACAATAAAGGCTCTGCAAGTTGGTCATTTGATCCAGGTTGACGTGTCTCATCACGTGCAACTTGAGTGTGTTGTAGTAAATGAGATGGGTAGCTGGGGTGTCAAAGGCCATGTCTTAGGGGGCACATAGGCAGAGTTCTTTGTATGCTTGGGTGAGCTCCTTAACTGTGCCTGTTTGGATGAGATTCTTTACTTGGCATATGATCATAAGTGTGGTGTCCTTTAGCACAAATCTTACCAATAAGTCCTTCTTGAATGTGTCCCAGTCTTTCTCAGTGTGGTCCTCATACCACTTGTCACACCAGGTGCCAGCGTTGTGTGTGAGTTGGATGGAGATTTCTGCAATCCAGAAGCAATGTGGACATTTCATTTGTGCCAGTTTACTCTGGGAAGATTGAATCCATGCTGTGGTGTTGTTGTCATTGGCTCCAGCAAATGGTTCCAAGGCAGCGCTCCAAATTCTTTGGGCTACATGAGCTGACATGATACTTTCATCTGTGGTTTGAGGCATAGTAGTAGGTGCCTGGAAGAACCCTTGTGCCAACAAGGCGTTAAAGGCGGAGAGAAGGATTAACCTATTCTGGTACAGGACAAAACCATCAGGTATTTTGGTACCAGATGTGTATGGCGCCCAGTCTAGCGGGAGGCTAGACATGATTCTATCAAAAGTTTGTTGACCGCGGCAAGTACAGACAACAGGAAGAATTTTGAGGGATAAGGTAGGATGGGTAACCTATCTGTGCTACCAATGTTGTAACTGTACTGTTTTAGAAGAGTTACAAGGGGGAAATATTTGGAAACTAGATAATGTTCTTTATTATGAGATAAGTATTATATAATTAATGTGAATTGTGGATAACAGGAACATGCTTGTGTTGATCAATAGTTGGATAGTGAAGGGGGTGGCCTGATCCTGTTAATGTGACAGAAATTGCAGGATAGTAAGAAGCTGTCTCCAAGTGGTGGAGAATCACCACCCAAATCCATATGGAGTTAATGATTAACCACCAATGCAGCTTCAGATACTGTTTTGTAAAATTTCAAAATGAGATACTAGGGTTAAGTAAAATAGTTAACCCTAACCAAAGTAGCCCCAGATAAATAGCCTGTGAAAGCATCAGAGTGTCTTCAGAATAAAATTCAGGACATTGAGATACAACCAGATTTTCAGTTTCAAAGATAGGTGGAACAACTCTGAGATTGGCAGGCATGGGATTAACATTGGGCAGAGTCAACAACAAAGTGCCAACGGCAGGGCCCCATCTTCCAGTGATGATCTGGCTGAGAATCAGATTGTAGGGGATGTAGTGTAACAATCCAACTACAGAATGTATTTGAAATTAAAGTCAGACCAAGGGATATATGATTTTTATTGAGTAAAATTTGGGAGGACTTGATTCTTAAGAGTTGAAGCAGTGAAAATTATTCAATATATATCAAAATTTGACTAAGCAATACAGCCTGGATTCTGGGCTCCTATTCCTTCTACATTGTCAAGTGAGTATCTAGTCCAGGTTGCAAAGAACCCTTGAGTGACTAACTTCTGATGACAATGCTGATGAATAAAATCATATCAGGTGACCCTTAAATTACGTCAATTTATCAACTTCAACTTACAGGGGGAATTGGATTCAACCGGCAAACTGGAGCAGCTGTAACCCATTTTTGATCAACTGTTTGATTCAAGTCCATTAAATCAGTCAATTTTGTTAAAGGCTTCCTGGGTTTTTGAGCTTTCATACTAGGCCAAATAATCCCTGGCATTATGGAACTTACTGTGACATCTGGCTGCCAACCTGAAGTTGAAGCCAAGAAAGTGTAACTTTTTCAAGGAACACTCAGAGTTCTTTGGATTTATCATAAGTTGCAACAGACTATGCCCTGTGCCCCTCAAGGTTGAGGCCATTGAGAAGATGAAGGTGCCCTCCAGTAAGAGAGATGTTCAAGTCTTTCTGGGAATGATAGGCTACTACCGCCAATTTATCCCCAACTTTGCCACACTGGGGGATGCACTCTTCCAACTTTGTTGTGCTGACATAGACTTCTTCTGGAGCCCAGCCTGCCAGACTGCATTTGAGGCCCTCAAGAAGACCCTCACTGCTGCACCTGTGCTAGCCTACCCCAAATTCTCCCAGCCCTTTGTAGTTCACACTGATGCCAGCTTGACAGCTATTGGTGGAGTGCTTTCCCAGTTAGACGCCTAAGGATTAGAACACCCAGTGGGTTACTGCTCCTGTAACCTCAACAGCAACAGCGCCCATGTTGACACTTTATTGACATGGTCACTGTTGACTTGAAACTCTAAATCTCCTATGTTTTTTGATAGTTGCGCTAGCTTAATTATTTTTTTAAAGTGTTTGGGGGTACAAACCCAGAAAACACGACAAAATTGTGGCCATCTCGACATGATTTAATATTAACCTTAATTAAAAACTCAATTTAACCAGATTTTTCCTTTACTTTTACTAATAAAAAGTAGTTTATTTTTTATTTGTTTTCATGACGTAAAAGTGTCAATGTTGACACTTTTTAAGCCAAACTTATTTTCAATACTAAAACCAAAACATCTACAGTAAAAAATTAAGTGCACATTTAATAATATTTTTTATTAAATTAATATATAGAAAAAGACAGTGCACATACAGTTGATTGTTGAAAGATTCATCTTATAAATATATATGTGGCACTTATTCTGGCTTTAATATATTAAGTGAATTGGTGGCTAATGGCAATCCAATAATTTAAATGTGAGTTACTATGTAAGTTACTATAGAATTTATTATTAAAAATAATGTTGATACTCAGAAATGTTGTTTATTTGCTTGTGATCATCCGCCAGAGTGGAGTTAAGCAAATTAGAGTGGCATGATTAAGCTTAAATTAATATGCCACCTCTTATAAAGAATGTCATAAGTGACGTTGTCAACACTTTACCCTTTTCAATACTGAAGACAACTTTCTTAACAACTTCACATATACACAATGGTAAAATATCATATTCCTACCCCCAAAACATCATTTTTAATAAAGAAATAAAAACTTTGATTATTTTTTACTTATTTTCATATGTTTTTTTTCTAATTTTTATGTGAACAAAAATACACAGAAAACGGTTAATTTTTGCTAGCCTGTGTAAATTTAATTAAGTGTACTATGTTTTTTCATAGTAAATTTTCAAAATAATGTCAACAGTGAGAATGTTGTCAAAAATAATGTCTACAATTTTTCTAATTGACAGTGAGAATTCAGCTTTTTTTACTAATCATCACTCATAATGTCAACACTTTTCAGTTCTCACATATAAAACTTTATGTTTTACATAATAAAAACTTTTGATTTTTTGATATGTTATATTTTTAACTTTTCTCTTTCATATTTTTTAAATTTTTAAAAAATCTATATTTAAATATAATACTTTTACATATTTCTCTTAACTTTTAACTTGTTATTTAAAACTATAATAAAATAAAAACTATACAAGTATTTTTTAACTTTGAAATGCCAATAAAAACCATCTAAGATTTACTTTTTATATTTTATGCTTTTTAAGTTGTTTTGTTTGTTTTTTTACATACATTGCTTTATTTTAAACCCTTTTACTTATTATTTTAGGACAAAAACACCTCTAATCAGCCCAAAGGAACCAAGCGTCCTTCAAAGCCAATCAAACCCACCAAGAAGAAGCCTGTCTCATCAAAGAAGACCACTCCCAAACCATCCCCAAAGCCCTCCCCTGAGCCCTCTCATGAGAAGAGCCCTTCTCACTCCACTGGGGGAGAGGAATATGATGTTTCCCTTACAGACCACAGTTTCTACAACTTTGCTTCTGACAAGGAGCCCAAAAAGAAGCAGTGACAAGCCAAAAAGACCCCACCCAAGGATAAGTCTCCTGCACATGAGGAGCACCACAATAAGCCCCCTTATGCTTTCCCCCACCACCAAACTCCCCCCTTCAAGATCATCTGGGGATGATACCAAGCCCTGCCCCAATTACTTCCCTGGCTTCTGCCATGCTCCTGCTGGCCCCTGGAACCCTCTGTTGGCCCACAACATCTTCAATGTTGATGGGAGGTTTAAGGTTCCTTCCCCCTACCCAAGTTTTTTTCCCATCATGAGTGTTAAAAGTGGGCCTGCCATGGTGGCTAACGGGTATATCTTCAGCTGCAATAATGCCAACTGGGGCTTCAAGAGCCGGCACAATACCTGAAAGGACTGCTCCTACCCAGTGCGGCTCAACACTGAGTGCTGGGACCTGGTAAAGACCATCAAGGGTGAAAAACACTTGTGCAATGCCCAACACAACCATTGCCCTCCTTCTCAAATGGTATCTGGTGCAGGTCATGCCCACATCAAAGGATTTTTCCCCAACCCAGCTGGCCGTGCTTGCATGTAAGCACCTGTCCCCTACCAACCTCAAGAGGGTCCCTACTCACACCCAGTTGGTCAAGTTTGTGAGTGAAAGGTGCCAAGCCTTAAACCTCCTGGCCAAGAGTGCCACAACCATTGAAAACCTGGTCCTTTCTGATGCTCTCAAGAAAACTGAGGACAAAGAGATGTTCCTGCTGCATGACAATGGGCAGGAAGTGGAGGATAAAATTATAGCCTACACCACAACCCAAAACTTGGAGCAGCTGAACACTGCTACCATCTGGCTGTGTGACAGCACCTTTTCAACCTGCCCAATCATCTTCAAGCAGATTTGGGTCCTGCATGGGCAGTTGAAATGATCAGGTTATCCCCCTTGTCTTCTTTCTCCTTCCTGGTGCCAAGACTGAAGTCTACGCCAGAGCCTTCAAGATTGTCCGGGATGCTTTGTGCTCCCTTCCCACCAACCAGCTCCCCCCTCCCACCCACGCCACAAGGGCAAATCCCTCCTCTGCTGAGAAGGATGAGTTGACCCTAGCTGCAGAGAAGCTAGCTCATGTGCGCTCACTTGGGCTGAAGGTTATCATTATGGACTTCAAGCAAGCTCAGTTCAGAGCCTTTGAGGCCACCTTCAATGGAGAAGTGCAGGGATGCTTCTTCTATTTTAGGCAGGCCCTCATCAAGAATCTCAAGAGCAAGAAGGAGCTTTTTGACAAGTATCTTAATGATGGTAAAGGGAAGTGCCGCTTTGCCATCACCCAGTTTACTGCCTTGGATTTTGTGCGCCTGGAGCATACTGGGATTGGTTTTGAGGCCCTCCTGGAGGACGCTTACATCAAGAAGCACTCCACCATCTTCAAAGGTTACTTGGATCACTTCAAGTGCCAATGAATGGGCAAGAAGGTGACTGCCCGGAGAGGAAAGAGCGGGGTCACTGCCCCTTGGAATTGCCAGGATGCCTGCCTCAAGGGGGAGATGAAGACCACCCCCAGCCTGGAAGTGTGGCACAAGCACCTGAAGGTGAAGTTTGGGTCCAACCCCAAATACAACAAGTTCTTTGCCAAGCTGCAGGAGGAGCAGGCCAGAAATGTCTCCAAGTTTTGCAACCTGGCCAACCAGGTGGCCCTCAAGAAGCAAAAGTCCAAGGAGCAGGACTACCAGGAAGACATTCAGAAGGTGGTGAAGAAGAAGTACAAGGTGGCAGAGATCAAGAAGTACCTTGAGGACATTGCCACTGCTCTTGCTGGTGGCTTTAATTAGCCCAATAAACCTTGCTTTGCTTTGCCTATATATTTTTTACTTTTAAACTTTTAATTTTTTAATTTAATTATATAGTACTAATCTTTTTAGGTATAAATGGTAAGTTTAAGATACAGTTTCAATGTGGTTTAGTAAGAAATATCTTATATTTTGTTAATTTATCTTTAAGGCATGAGATTTTTTCAGTTATGCTTATATAAATTATAATAAATTAAATATAGAGTTTTTTATATTTTGTAGTTATTATGATTTATAAAATATCTTTATTTTTGATTCATTGGAATTTTAATTTTTATGGGAATAAAAAATATTTTTATAATAAAGAGTGTAATTTACATAGTAGATAGAAAAATACTTGCTTATATCTCCTATTTTCTATTACTTATAGTAATTTTTTATTGCAATTTTGAACCCTCTGAGGTTTTTTTAGTATAATAAAGTAGTTTAAAATTTTTATATAAAAAATGTTCAGGGTAATGTCAAGTTTATACTTCTGGGAAGTATAATAAACGAAATAAGGGGAAGATTTAAGAAGAGAATGATACTTTATTTAATATTAATATAGAATAATATATAGTATCATGACAAGCCACATGCCGTCCATGTACGTCATGGAGGTCATGGGGCTTATCTGAGTAATGTTCCTCTTGTGTCACAAGGCTTGATCAAGTTGTGTTCCATTTAGGACCTGGATTGAGTGATCCCCATCATAGATGGTTGACTGATAATGGTGCCACCAGTTTATTGGTTGGACGGTGAACCATTTGGTGAGTTGTTTGGTGATTTACTCAGGATGTTAATTCCCCAAGAGGGAATAATCAAAGTTGTTACAACAGTAAAGTGTTTTTTTAATTAAAAAAGTGTTGACGTCCAGGAAACGACATTAAGTAAAACCGGGTTGTCACTTTACTATAGTGTCAACATTAAAAGTGTCGACATTAAAAGTGTTGACATGGCCACTGTCAACATTTTTAGTGTTGACATGGGCGCTGTTGCCCCCTCAACGTTCATGACAGAAACTATACAGTCACATATCACAAGTGCTTGGCAGTGATTTACTCCTATCAACAATTCAGGGTGTACCTTTATGGAGTACACTTCATGGTTGTCACAGACCATGCTTCCCTGCAATAGCTGAAGACATTGAAGGATCCCAAAGGTTGGCTAGCACATTGGGCCATCAATCTATAGGCATACAACTATGAGATCATTCACCAAGCTGGAGCAGTCCACTAAAATATTTACTGCCTCTCCCACTTGCCTACTGTTGCCCTAGTCTCCCCTGTGGCTGACATTCACTATGATAAACTCATGGAGGACCCTTCTTTGTGGGGGGAGGAGCCAGTAGAGATACAGAGGGCTCTCAAGAAGTTAGCTGTTGACACCAAGGTCTTCAAGGGACAACTCCTAAAGCTCTGCAGGGACTCCTGGCTGATTTATATATGACCATCCCTACACATGGAATCAGTGGTAGCTTTTAAGGTCTTGCCCATAATGGTGCAAGGTTATAGACTAGAGCGTGCAAGGCATTAGGATTCAAATTTAAAAGACATAAGAACGTAGGAACTGTCTGTAAGATAATCTTACAGAAACCTGCTAAAAACCTATATTGTGTCACAAATGGAGTAATAGAGTGTAAAAACCCTAAGCAAAGAAGATAAAATAAAGTGTTCAATAGTGAAAAATTTGTAACTAAGGGAATATCAATATTAGGATATTCACCATCAGCAAATTGATACATATAACTATTGAAAGATTCCTTAAGGGAAAAAATGGATACAACAAGCCTAAGGCTTGTTGTTTTACAAGTTCCATTGGATTTAAAAAAGGGAAAGCTAAACTAAAAAAATTAATTAAAAAAACAAAATTCTTAAAATTACAAATCGGAAGTTAAAAATTGTAGAAGTTTGAAGGGAAGAAATCACTTAGAATTTTGGCTTAAAGCCTACTCTTCAAAAGCTCTTTATTTATATAAGAAAAAGGCCTTTTAAGTTGGTTTTGATCATCAGGGAGAACAGCCAAGAAGAGGAGCAACTAGAGAAGTTTGGAGCACCAGAACCAAAGAAAAGGGGGAACAGAAGCCAGTGTTGTGAGCAGATCAGCAACATAAAACTGGGGGAGCAGCAACAACACAAGCAGGGGTTTTGAAAGGTAAGTGATAGTGAAAATATTCTAACTTTAAAGTAGAAATATATATAAAAGTAAGAGCAAACAACAGAGTGAACAACAATGACAACAATTCAAATGCAAATGGCATAAAAAACAAGGTAATAAATTTAGAATACTTAAATATTAACTTTTGATTTAAAATTTCAAATATTAAAATACTGAAAGATTAACAAAGCAAAAATAATAAATATGATAAACTGAAAGAGCCTTCCCTTTGAGGCAGGGCATGAAATTGCTGCACACAAGACTACTGGACACAGTGGCATTCAGAAGACACTAGCAATGCTACAACAACATTGCTTCTGGGAAGGAATGACCATGGATGTGATAGAGACTTTAGCCTCCTGCCATGACTGTAACATCAAGCGCCCAAAGGTAGCCAAGTTCCAACACATACTAATCCAGACTGGGTTTGCCTTTCATACAGTTTCTATCAATGTAGTGGGCCCTCTGCTAGTCACCAACAGCAAGAACAGATTCATTGTTGTAGCTGCAAATCACCTGTCCAAATGGGTAGAAGCTAAGGCTATACCTAACCAGACCACCCTGACTACTGCCACGTTCATCCTGGAGAACATAATATACAAGCATGGTTGCCCCCAAATGCTGTTGACAGACAATGGCACCAACTTCAATAGCTACACAATTCCCTGCCTAAACCAGCTGATGGGAATCCGTAGTACGCTATCTACTCCCTACCACCCACAGACAAATGGTATGGTAGAAGGCACAAATGAAAGTCTGGTACAGATACTTCAGAAGCTTAGTCACCAACAAGAGACAGAATGGGATACCTTCCTGCCAGCCGCAACCTTTGTGTACAATATTGGCTACCACCAGGCCACAGGGTGCCACCCTTTCAGATACTCTACAGACGGCAACCATGACTACCACCCCTACTATACTTGTTGGTAAAACCTAGCCTGACATTCTCCCTGTTTGCCTATCTCAATAAGCTGGTACAGACGTTCATCTGGCTACAATCTGAAGCCTACATGGTCAACCTCAACCACAAATTCCAAGACCTTGACCAAGCCATGGCCAAGCCCCCTCCCTTACAGTCCTATGTTGTTGGAGATGCGGTCTATTTCTTCAGCAACAGAGGATATGGTTGAGAGTCTAAGCTTGCCTCTCTCTGGCAAGGTCCCATTCAAGTCATCCAAAAGACTGGCCCTGACGCATACACATTGGAGGAGCTAGTTTCTGGGCAATTGATTGCTAGATTCCATGCACAGTATATGTGTGCCGCTCCTAGTAGTCAAGAGTAAGCCCCAGTGAGGACAACAACCCAAAAAAAGAAAGCCTAATGAAAATAATGCATGGGTTGTTGTCCAGGCCACCAAAACTAATAAATATATAAGGGAAATAAAATTGAAAAGAGTCTTTTATTGTTGGGCTACTGGGCTCTGCATATACTGGGCCAATTGTACTAAGGCCTGAACCACGGCCAAGTAACACAGCTGGTTCCCAGGAGACCCACAAAGCCAGTGGCCAAGGATAGGTCATTGAAGGCATTTTTAAGCCCTGTCATCTAATCCAGTGGCAGGAAATGTTGCAAATGTGCTAACTAATGATGTATTTGATGGACATTAAGTTCAAAGTCAGATCCAGAATACAATTAAACATTAGGCAATCACATGATCAATCAATCAAGAACTAGTGGATACCAGCACATTCTGGATTCCACTCAAATCTCTTTGAGAATTAAGCCATTCAAAGGTTCTGTGTAAGTACAATCAACAAGGCATCTGATTCCAGAATTGGAGCCCACACTTGGTGCTTAAGTCCAGAAGACTAAATGGAAGTGACATCAACAACCAAATTGGCCAATTGATCCTTACTTCTGGACGTAAAATCAATAGCTAATATTGATATTGATACTAATATTGGTATTGACACCAAGCCTGGTGCTATTTCCCCATTTCCCCAATTTCCCTCTCCCAATTTCTCACCCCATTATATATACTTAGCAATATACTGAAATAAAGACAAGTTTTTACCCCCTATATATTGTTCACTCCTATATGGGTTTACTACCCTGCTATCAGATATAGTAATTGAACAGTTACAAGGGCTAACTCTTACCCAGTATACACCAACAGTCTAAACATATGACAGGATCCATTCCTTTTCCTGCTACTATGAACCTTTTCTTTTCTCTATCTTGGCCATATCAACACTCTTGGGCAGGAACAACATTTTATAATTTTTATTTTACCCTTTCCTATTTCCCTCACTCCAACCATTTAATTCAACCTAAACTTAAGGCTAGACTCCAATTTGAAGCTTACCTTTATCACCAACAATATTTGATCCTGGACCCCAAAACCAAGAGTTAGTTATTACCAATCTGAACCATTTACCTCTTTTGCTCTTCTCTTACATTAAGCAATAAAGCTTCAGACTAAGTTTTCCCGCCTCTTTTGCTTGCCCTTGCTTTAACGAAGACAATGTCAACTGCTTTGCTTCTTCTGATCTTCTGAGCTCACATTGAACTTTTTAAGTTAAAAAGCCACCCTTGCGAACTTTGCACCTATTTTCTTCATATCACACGGACTAACCAATTGTGGCTTTATTCCTTTACCACTATTTGTCACCTCAAAAGTCTCAAGAATAAAAAGCCTGGGTTTTCCGTCTCAACTTCAAGTTGAGATTGTTTGACTTGCACCTCCAAAGGTACTTGTTAGGTTTGGCGTGTTTGTTTCTTTGGTTTTAAATCTTCCATTTTACACATCTTCTAAATCCTTTAGTTCTTAGCTTCATGATTCCCTTTGACTATCTTTTGCAGCATCTAAGTAGTTTTATAGTGACACTCAAACGTTGATTGTTAGCTGTTTTAATCCACCAGTAAATGCAGATCAATACCCTGACCTTTAAGAGAGTTTTTAACCCAATCTTCTATTTGAAGACTGGTCTTTATTTCACGTGTTTAGGATTAATCAACCGTCTTGGTCCTTATTTTACTTTGTACAAATTATTAGACGCCTTGATTCAGTTACTCTTTCAGACCTTGCCTACGTCTATATATTTAAATAAAATGGATATTTTGGGGTTAAAGGCCTTAGTTTATAATAACTTACCCAAAAGCTTCAGACCTTACAATGGCCATAGTTTCAACTAGAAAGGATTTTCACTTCTTGAACGGCTCCTCAGCCCTTTTCTTGGCTAGCTTTACCTTGGTGGCATCAAATATCTTGTTTGTCTCATTTATCCCTGAGGAGTATACTGGATAGGAGTGATCGTTATCACCACATTTGCTACGTTTCTTACAACAGGTAGGGTCAGATGACCATCCCTTGAACAGCTATCACAAGTAACATTGGAATTTTTTGTTTACCACCCGCCATATATACCACCCTGGTTGCAGCTCATTGACCTATTCTTTCATCAGTTCAGTAAAATCCTCAGGGGTTGTTACTATCACTTTGTGATCAGGTTTAGGTTCCCCTATATGGTAGTTTGATATGGTTGACCCCTAGCCTTAATCTTCCCATGCTGCCGGGTCAGATCCCAAGTTTTCTGAAGATCTCTGGGGGCACATGTTTCAACAAGCTAGTAATAATCTGGTGGGGGTCCTGCAGATGAGATCCAGCCCTGTGCTCCCACAAAGGTTTTTTTGTGTCTACCCTCTTAGGATTCTATGGAGCCATATACCATGCCTTGGCATTGGTTGATCAATGTGGAAAGTTCTTCAAAAGATTTGTTAGCGGTTTGGGAATTACTTTGATGTAATGGGTTTGATGCCGATATGTCAGCTTTGCTCCTCCCCCAATCTGCTGAAGGCAGATTTTTCCTATCTGTCCAGGTGACAAGTTCTTGGGGTTCATTGTGCCAAGTGGATGCTTGCCTGTCAATGCAGTAGCGGACTTCTACTCGTCCACCTTCCGGTGGGTGAAAACTGAGACAGAATACTGTAGTTTTAAGAGCTGTTGAGATAGACAAGCAAAACCAAGCATAGAGCGCACAGAAGTCACACTCACAGAATCAATGATTTATATTGATTAGCAATAGAACTTGGTCCATTTAAGATTTTTTTGCATGAATTCTGTGGGCTCTGCACTTGGTTTTATTGTCTATCTCAACAGCTTTGAAAAGTTTTATGGGTTGAATTCGTTTATCCAGGGGTGTGGGACATTTCCAGCGAAGAAGGGGATGCTGTGATGACATTGACTTAAGAAGCCAGTAGTGTAACGGTGATTTACAAAGATCGGATGTTCATCCAACAGGAGAACTGGTACAATCAAGTTATCAGTAACATTAGTCAGGCAGAACCCAAGGCAGCAACACCTAAAACTAGAATAAAAGACAAGTTACAGAATAAATAGTTATTTTCTTATCAGAAGCCAGGCACAGTTTATATTTCACTTATAAGGGTTATCAGTAATGGAGCTGATAGTGAAATCACTGTAACTGTGATATTAAATGGGCCTTCAGGCTCTCAGATTGAAGGATTTGATATAGTTATCAAATCCAGGAAGGATCACAAATATTATGTTGTTTCACTAAAACATGTAATCTAGATAATGCAGGTTCGTATTTTGCTCTCTTGTCAAAGATCCCTTCCCCTAGTTTATCTTGTGTTTTCCTGGAAAGTCTAGAGTATACCAAGATGGTCAATAATGAGTGAAAACCTGAAAAGTGTAGAATAGGAACATTTGATTTATTGGGAAACCCAGCTTTATATAGCCTTAAAGATATGGAAAATATCCATAAGTAATATGTGGAACGTATGGTCGATCTGTAACGGCAATAGCTGGAATTTGGATGGTATGCCGATCGGATATGCGTGTTATTAACGATCACACCAGTGAACTTTGGTCCAATGCCTTGATAAAAGTTTACTTCTGGCCGCCTATTTCTGTATCTTAGTGATACTTGATTTTATTGGCTGGTCGCTTTATATCACACCGATGCGATAGTACCACTCAACTTATACATTGATTTATTGGAATGGTTGGATTTAAATTACGTCATTAATGTAATAATCCACCTACGATCCCAATGAGAAGGCCTCATATATGGATAAATTTTATCTATCAAAAGACTACAGCCCTTTTGGGTAATGTGATTAGTTTGGGAACAGCTGGCTAGTGGAGGGCTGGAAGAGGGCACCTGAATTTTTTGATCTGTTCAAAAGGGTGGGCCTTGATTTAGGATTTATTATAAAGCGGTGAAACATCTGAAGCTGTGGGTGACTTGTTGAATTCTTCGTGTAAAGCGAAGCTGGGGACTTTAATGTAGTTTTTAAGTTGTAGGCGATTTTCAGTAGAATACTTCCGTGAGGTTTCTCCGTGGTGGGTTGGGATCGGACCAATCCCAGCAATCCTCAGACCGGAAGGGATTGGTGGATAGATCCCAAGGAGAGACGTTGATTGGTGGTGATTTCGAGGGCTTAGCTTGTCTGAGCCAATCAGAAAAAAGCATGTCGTGGATCTGGCTAGGGAACTTGTTGAGAATGAGTGGTGAAAATGATTTGGCCAGTAACTTGACCAGGAAGAGGATAGAAAGGCTCATGACTTAATTTCAAAATAATATGTATGATGTTTGCCATGTCTCTATCCATGACTAGTGGATGTGAGGTTCTGTTCCTGGGGCGATGTAAGCGTAGTCTTACTTAAGGATATATTATGTGATTTACTACAGCAATAGTGACGGCGTAATAAGGAGCACAGGTGGAATCAACTTGCAACAAGCAGGTACAAATAGGCGTGTGTGAGACTGGGAAAAGTAAAATGGAAACTCAATTAGAAAAAACAATCATTACTGAGCCTTCACCCGCACGCACTCCCCCCGAGACTCCAAGTGCTAACACAATACCCGCCATGAACGAGACTGAGGAAAGTAAAGTGGAAATTCAGTTGGAAGAAACAACCATTACTGATCCTTCACCCGCGCTCATTCCTCCCAAGGCTCCAAGTGTTGACTCAATACCCGCCATGTACGTGAAAGAGATGCCAGGAAACTGTCCCAGTGGAGGGAGCCATGACTTTGAAGACAAGCCTACGCTCTGTGCCATCCTCTTTTGCTCTTCCCCCAAAGTCAAATGCCGCAAGTGCCAGATTATTCAAGATTAGATTTCCTTTATTACTACAATCAATGTTGTACCTAATCTTTAATCACCAATAGATCAATTGTATCATTAAATTTCTGTCATGACCTCACATACTTGAATATATGCTAGTTTATAATATAAGACATTGTCTTTAACACAAGCTATTAAATTTAATCAACCCTTTAACATCAATATAGATAAAAGCGAGTCTGTAATCTCAGCTTGAATGATTCCCTTTAAAAATGTAATGACAGCTTTACACTCGAGGTGTGAGGAATTGAATTTTTTGTATTTAAAGTCAATGCCCAAGCCAACAGGTTGGATTCTCTCGTCCTTACAAGAAATCCCTTACAAGCACCTTTGAAAGCATATAGGTTGAATCCACTAGAATGTGACCTAAATTATGTAGAAATAAGAATATAGACTACTCAGACTTTAATAAATATTAATTCAATCGCTTGGTTTTTAAATCGTGATTCAACCATAGCAAAGTGGCTTATCTGTATGATTATCTAACTCCAGAATGTGTGGATTAAATTCGAAAGCGGAGAAACATAATGTTTAAGAATAAGATTAAACATTTGGACTAACTCGCTACACTTTGATACGATTGGATGTTTATCCTCTATGCTGAGATTGACGTGACTGGAGTTAGTGAGCTTGATCGATCCAAAGCGATCCGATTCAAGTTATTTATATAAATATTAATTTAATTAAGAGATGATTGGCCTGTATGTTTCCATTGATTGATTTTAAATTGCATAACATAAAAATCAACCCAGACGTATCGCCTGATCTGTGTGTCTGCAGATTGTTTCAGACTTAATTGCCGCATCACCTGATCCAAGTGGATGTATATCGTTTCAGAGCTAACCCTACTACTGTACATCCCAATTAGGATGTAAGCAGTGTAAACAAGCAGTAACAATCTCAGGGCTAATAAGGTGAACCTCTTAAAATGTATAGCGCATAGTTAAAACTTTCAGACAATTCTTATCAAAACGGTACCAAACATAATAGCTTCAGCTACTCTATATGCTGAGATCAAGCTCGCGTCATAATCGAGGGCACAGATTCAATTCGGCAATCTGAATTCACTTGGTACATATAAAAACTAAAAACAACACATCTCTGTGAAAACTGAGCCGACCTTAACGTCCAACAGCTTAGTTTAAAGCTACAGATCAGCTCCGTATTCCGATGGAGTTCAAAAATTAAATATAAAGGATTAAACATTTATTTCAGCTTTACTAAAATTAATAGTAACACTCCACTTACTTAGATTTCTTGAGCAGATACTCTTGAGGAGTATATAAACCAAGATAAGGGGGGAATTGAGAAGAGAGTGATCCTTTATTTGATGTGGAGGTAGGGAGTTATATAGTACCATGGAGATCTACATACTGCCCATATACATCATGGTGGCCATGAGGCTTGCCCAGGTAATGGTACATTTAGGATATGAAATGTTTGATCCCATACAACATGGAGTCTGATAATAGTGCCACCAATTACTCATTAATTGGGGGTTTATTGGAGAATTGTTTTCCTGAGAGAGAGTAATCATAGATGTTGTGACATCTATCTGGGGTGCTGGAAAGCGGAGCTTTTGGAACTTTATTGAGGTTGTCTGGGATTTGAGCTTGGTATTGATCCAGCTTGGCATTGGGAACAGGTAGCCAGAAACTATGTTGAGAGTTTTTTTTATAGAGGCAGAGTTGGCTATGATAAATAGTTTTGATCCTGTACAAGCTCCAACTCCATTGACAAGATAAGCTTTGTGTGGTTTAACTTCTATGATAACACCAGGTCCCTTACTCCTGGGTCCAACCCATGTAGGCCATGATTTACTACCCAGATCCCATCTCCTACTTGGAATCTTTCTTCCTGGAGTGGCATTGCTTCCCTTTCTACCCTTTTTTATCCTCTTGATCTTGCTTGGCTTATTGTACTGTGAGGTCATTGTTGTCAGTTACCCTTTTAGGTTAGGGTAAATGTGGCCTCAGAGTGGTACCAACAATGACTGGTTTGTGTACAGTCAATTTCATATGGTCTCTTACCTTTACTGTGATTTATATGGGTACAGCATACCATTAGTGCTGCTGGTAGCATATCAGACCAGAGGTGATGATTGTTGGCAGATAGTTTAATTGATGCTTCTACCAGAGAGCCATTTAATCCCTCAACTCTACCATTAGCTTGTGGGTGATAGGGGCTTGCAAAAGTGTGTTTGATACCATTCTTGACAAGGTATATGTTAGTGCCAATTGCAGTAAGTTCAGTCTCTCCATCTGCTTCTAGGGATTGGGGTTTCTAAGCTTGGTAATTATTTCCTTGCCTATGAACTGTTTCACATTGATCCCTTTGTGTTATTTTGTTGCTTGTACTACAGATCACCTTGTTGTATAGCCAATGGCTGTGATGATGTACTTTTTGTCTTTGTTATCACTGGGCATGAGTCCCACAATGTACAGTTCCCATACCTTGAATGATTGGGCAATTGGCACTGGCATAAGAGATTTGGGGGTGCTTTAAGTGGGCATATTTTTCATATACTTCACATTGATCAAGTACTGTGAATTCAGAACCTAAACGTAAAAATGCGGGATTTTCAAATCCTTGGTCCAAATTTTGAATCACTTTTGCAGGATGGCCTTTTTTTAATTAAATTGAATTCTTTGTATTTTTATCTGGATTTTTAAAAGCGTGGGAACTCATAGACACTTTGCAAATTTCAAGTCAAACTGTATATTTTCAATGGAGGAAATGAATTAACTGGAATCATATTTGAAGCGTTCAAATCCATCAACCATTTTCATTAAGTTTACTATATTTTTTGGAATTACGGGATTGTCAATCCATGAACCAAATTTCAAATCACTTTTGAATGCCACTAGTAAACTCAGATATTAATTGCAAGAACTGGAATCCAAATTTAATGTAAAGTAAGCACACTAGGAAACACTAATGCAAATAAAGAAGCTCCACCACAACTAAAATCAAATGAAAAATGCAATCTCAATAACCATGTTTAGACATAAAAAGTGATTAAACTTTAAAATTATCCAACCCTGGAAAGTATACAATATTATACACTTCAAATCTTGGATATAGAAATTCTGTTACTGTTCAAGGCTAAATCAAGAGAAAATAACTACTCACAACTAAACCAAAAATCCAAACAAATACATATTTAATCTTATATATTTTTTATTTTATTTTTATGGACAGACAATCACATTCCCAACCAGCTTCTGCACCAGCCTGTGGGGCAGCCCATCCACAAGGGCGCCCCAGAGGGTCCAAGAATAGGCCCATAACCCAACTCAAGGGGAGTAATGCCAACACACAGGCCTCCCAAGACGTCAGTGCCAGCAAACCACCTTCCGCAACTCAATCCAGGAACAGTAGCCTGAATCCCAGACAGAAGCTGCTCTCAAGGCCTGCCACCAAAGTCTCCTATACCAGGGTCACCGGGAATGCTGAGGTTACTTACACCTCCACTGTGTACCCAGTTGTCACTCGACCCCGCACTCTGGATCCAAGAGTTGCCACTTCCTGCCCCCGCGTTTTTGACATGTCATATCAGCCATTGGCCACCACTGTTGAGCCATCTGCGCCTGGGATCTATTTAGCCATTGACAGCGCTACCGCAAGCAAGCATGATCCCATCTTCTACACAAAGATCCCCATCCCCTGTGTTAAGCCTGCTAGCCAGGATGCCACAGTACCTGCCAAGGGCCGGTGTCGGTTGACGGATAGTGAGCATGAAGCTCTCCTTAACTACTTGAACGGGGGAATGGCAGCTTGGGATATTGCATCCCAATTTGGTGTCATGGCCAGATATATTGGCACCATCAACAAAAAGTATGGCAACACTGGCAAATTGCTGTCAAAACAGCAGGCTCAACCCGCCAGCAAGGTTCCAAACAAGCGGATTTGTGGCCTGCAGTCTGATTACCCGGCCACTTGAAGTCAGACTAGGAAGTCAACTCAAATTACCAAATCCAACAACATGAACAGATGATGATCCCTTATGGTGGATACCTTGTTTTGGCGCTTGACCCATTACCAGGATCAAGCCACCCCCTTCATCATCCAGCCGTGTGATCAATACAATCATGTTCCTGTTATCCTTGATTCACATTGACTATATAATCACTATCTCTCAATAAAGATTATTATCCAGCTTCTAAATTTTTCCCCTTGTAACTCTGCTAAAACAGCACAGTTACAACATTGGTAGCACAGGTAGGTTCTCCATCCTACCTTATTTTAAAAAATTCCGCCTGTTGCCCGCATGCGCCGCGGCTAACAAATCCTTGACAGAATTATGTCTGGCCTCCCGCCTGACTGGACCCCGTACACCCCTGGTGCCAAGATGCCTGATGGCTTTGTCCTGTACCAGAACACAGTGATTCCACTACCCACCTTCAACACCATGTCTGCACGGGGACTCTTTCAGGCTCCCTCCTCCATTTCGCAACCAACCAACAAAAATACCATGCCCGCCTACGTAGCCCAAAGACTGTGAAGCGCCGCCTTGAACCTTTTGCCAGGGCCAATGACAACAACACTGCCACATGGATCCAGTCTGCCCAGAGCAAGCTGGCCCAGATGGAATGTCTGCAGTGGTTTTGGATTGCGGAAATTTCCATCTGCCTGACCCATGATGCTGGCACCTGGTGTGACAAGTGGCACAAAGAACATGCCAACAAGAACTGGGATACCTTCAAGCAAGACTTCTTGGCAAGGTTTGTGCTTAAGGACACGGCGCTCATGATCATATGCCAAGTAAAGAACCTAACCCAGACGGGCACTGTGAAGGAACTCACCTGCGCCTACAAGGAACTCCAACTTTGTGCACCATCTGACATGGACTTTGACACCCCAGCCACACATCTCATGTACTACAACGCCCTCAAGTTGCATGTAATGAGACACGTGAGCCTGGACCAGGTGACTAACCTACAAAGTCTGTGCCGCAAAGCAGAGAAAGCGGAACAAACCTCCAACGCCCTTCATAAGGCACAAACAGGAAAGTAAGAGAGACCCAAGGATTCCCACACAGGTGGGCGCTCCACTCAACCACCCCTGGAAACAACGGGAATAACACCAGCCATAAGCCCACAAGCTCAAACAGACATGGAAATGGGAACAATGGCCAGTTGAATTGTACCCATTTCCATATCACTGACACGCAAGGCAATCAAGACAAGGGGAAAGCCCGGGGAGAGCATTAAGCAAGCCAAGCTCTCCCTGCACAACTCCTGACTCGCCCAATGATGAGTACTGTCCTGAGGACGTGGACCAATGCCCAATGATCCAAGTGCCCTTAGAGGACCTGGTACTGTACATCATTGGCAGGCATCACAATAAAATGATGTCCTATCCTTTCTGTTTCCGCAGTTATACAGGCTCAGCACTCCTGGATTTGGGTGCAGATTGAACCCTAGTAAACAGCAGCTTTGTGGACAAGTTCAAGCTAACCACTAATCCTTTGTGGATTAAAAATGTGGTCCTGGCTGATGAACACCACATTGCTATGACAAGGGAAACCTCCCCCTTATTTGTCATGCTCAAGAACCTCCACTCCAACATCCAAGGTCCCGTCATTGGCTTCCCAAAGTTTGAAATTGTACTGGGGTTAGACTGGTTACAAAAAAACAACCCTCACATAGACTGGGCGACCTCAGTCTTGACCATCAAGCGTGAAGGTGTCAACCCCCAGATCTACCCTGACTCAGTGGACTAACTCCTATGCAACCACGTCTTTGTGCGCATCACAGAGACCCAGGACAAAAAGGAAAACCTGAAGGCAATTGACTGGGACTCCTGCCAGTACAAGATCATACACTTCAAGGATCACCAGGATACCTTCACGCCTCAGGACCGCAGAATTGTGGCCCACCATCCAGAAATCTTCAAGAAGCGCTACCCAGGCTGCCCCCTGAGAAAAACATCCAACACTCCATCCAAATCAAAGGGGCTGTCCCTAAAGCACACCCTATCTACAGGCTGACCCCAAACAAAGACAACGCCCTATGTGCCTACCTCAAGGAGGCATTGAAGAAAGGACTTATCTGCCCCTCACAGTCTCCCTTTGGGGCCGCTGTGTTCTTTGTGGCCAAGAAGGATGGTACCTTACGTCTGGTCACAGACTACCAAGCTCTAAAAAAAGTTACCATCAAGAATTGTTACCCACTACCACTTATTGACAACCTCTTTGATGCATTGGGTGGAGCCACAGTCTTCTCCAAGATTAATCTGACTGCAGGTTACAACCAGATTTGTATTAAGGAGGAAGGCATCCCCAAAATAGCCTTCTGCACTAAATATGGCTTATACAAATGTGTGGTGCTCAACTTTGGCATGGCAAATGCCCTATCCACCTTTGTGACCTTCATTAATGAAGTATTTGCGCCACACATAGGCAAGCATGCCCTAGTCTACCTGGACAGCATCATTGTCTACAGCCCATTGGTGGAACAGCACCATAAGGACCTAGAGGCAATCTTTGCTACCCTGGCACAACACAAACTGCTGGCCAAGCCCTCCAAGTGTCAGTTCTTCCGTAAACAATTACCCTTCCTAGGACACATAGTCTCAAAGGACGGCATCAAACCCAACAGTCAAAAGATACAGGCCATATGCAAAATGCTGCCACCCAAGGATTAGTTGGAACTCTGCACCTTCTTGGGGATGATGGCCTATGTACACCGCTTCATACCTGAATGTGGCATTTTGACTGCCCCCTTATCTGCCATAACAGGCGCCAAATCCAAGTTTGTGTGGACCTCCCAACGTGACCTCTGTTTTAGACACCTCAAGGAGAAGCTCACAACAGCTCCCATCCTGCAATACCCCAAACATGACAGGGAATATCAAATGTAATCTGACGCCTCAGATGCATTTATTGGGGGAGTACTACAAATCAAAAATAATGATGGTGACTTCCTGCCTGTAGCTTATGACTCACGGAAGTTGACAGATGGCAAGTGTTGATACCCTATCCACAACAAGGAACTGCTGTCCATCGTACACTGCCTAGTCAAATGGCACTTTTATTGATGTAAAAGTTGCAGCAAAGGGTTGCTAGTTTCTACAAAAGTTAGTCAGTGACCTTAGTTCTTAATAATATACCTGTTAATGGTATAGTGGCAGCCTATGAAGGACAGAAGAATAGTAAGGTGTATAGAAAAAACTGGTATTTATTTAGATAGTATTGCACTTATATAGTGTGAGCGGGGGAATTGCCATCAGAGGCAGGGAGGCACAGACATAAGAACTTTCCAAATGGAGGAGAGTGGGTTGATACAGCTAAAAGTCCTGCGCAAGAGAACAACCACTTTCTTGCGGCTTTCCTTAAGGAGGTAGATATAAATAACTTTGTTGTTCTATTTATAATCCCAGAAGGGAAGCCTGTGCCTTGTGCGCGTCCAAAAGGCAAATTGAACACCTGTTTTAGGGGCGTTTTAAACGTCTTTATAACTAGTAGAATCAGGATGCAATAGCGCAACCCCACAATTGTTCCATTGCTTAATCCCTAGATGGACAACTTTTTGTCTAATCCATTCAGGATCTGCAACATTTCCCTCCACTGGATTAGACAACAGGTTTAAAAACAGCTGGTGTCTCTAGGTGATGGCTATGGTGAACAATCCCTCTAGAAAATTCACAAGAAGAGTCTTGAAGAAGGTGAAAGTGGTAATTCCAAAGAGGCACAAGCATACCAGGCCAAAGGAGATGATGAAGGCAGAAGGGAAGCAAGTAGTCCTGCATGATGTGGACAGCAGCTACCTGGACTTGGGGGTTCACTTAGATTAGCTACTGGTGCCTCAGCTGGCCTTAGAGGGGACAGACCCATTGTTTGCTGCGCTGCTCCTAGCTTTGAGTGAGCCCAAGGAGGTGACAGGAACTGGGTTGCAAAGGGGTAACAGTATTCATTGGCAGTTCTCCATGCGGGCGGCAGAAGAATACTTGGAGGCCCAGCTGAAGGAATTCCAATTTGGGGGTCAAGGCCTTTCAGTCTTGCAACAGGGGACGGTATCCAACATAGTGAAGTCAGTCCTTCACGCTTGGGCAACACCTGGGGTTACCAACACTCAAACAGTCAGTTGGAAAACCTCTGACAACTTTGAGCAACGTCTTTGGCAAGCCTTCCAGGAAGTGTTGAAGTCATACACAGTGGAGGGGACTGCCCATCTGGTGCCAATGGTGATGGCTGGCAACCTTGTTCTTTGAGGAACCAGCCGCTGTGATACCAAGCGGGAGGAGAACATGGGGGTCTTCCTTGAGTGGGCCTTATCCTTATTCTACGGGTGGGTGGTCAGGTCCCAGTAGAGTATGTCCTTTGCAAGAGTCTTCTGTGGGACTGTATCTTCTTGGGGGTCACCTTTCCTGTGGACATTGGGCTCAATTGTGTGTCTTGCTTGGTGGGGATTTGTTGCCCAATCCTTGATCATCGGCTTTGTGGATCTGTAGGCAACCAGTTGTGTTTCTTGGCTGTCATTCAGGTGGTAGAACAGTTGGTGCGGTACTGGAAGAGTCTTGTCAGTCTCCAATAAACACCTTGCTCTTTTATTCTTATTTCTCATACTTTGGTGCAACACTATTGTAAACAGGACAACAACCCAAGGAATTTTTTAATTAGGCTTTTGTTTTTTTTGGGTTATTGTCCTCATTGGGGCTTACTCTTGGTCACTAGGAGCAGCACACATATACTGAGTATGTACTAAGGTGATTGATTGCCCAGAATGGGGCTCCTTAAGGGTGTAGGAGTTGGGGCCGGTCTTCTGGATAACTTGAACTGGACCTTGCCAAAGGGAGGCAAGTTTTGATTTGCAGCTGTACCCTCTATTGCTGAAGAAGTAGACTGAGTCTCCTACCAGGTAAGTGGGTAAGGCAGGGCGTTTGGATGCAGCTCATTCTAGGTCTTGCAACTTATGGTTTAAGTTTACGATGTAGGCCTCTGATTGCAAGCAAATAAGGGTTTGAACCAGCTTGTTGAGGTACACCTCTGGGTACACAGCCATTCTGGGCTTTACCAAGGAATATAGTAAAGGGGGAAGTCCTGGTTGCCGGCCTTAGAGCAGTTGGAAGGGCAGCTTGCCAGTGGCCTGATGGTACCCAATGTTGTATGCAAAGATGGCTGCAGGAAGGAAGGTATCCCAGTCAGTCTTATGTTGGTGACTGAGCTTCTGGAGTATCTGGACCAGACTCCCATTAGTGCTCTCTACCATGCCATTTGTCTGTGGGTGATAAGGAGTGGATAGTGTCCCACAAATCCCCATCAGTTGGTTGAGGCGGGGGATGATATAACTGGTGAAGTTGGTACCATTGTCTGTCAGCAGGATCTGGGGACAACCATGTTTGTATATGATATTCTCCAGGATGAATGTGGCTGTCACCAGTACATATTGGTTGGGAATTGCCTTGGCTTCTACCCATTTAGTCAGATGGTCAACTGCCATAATGATGAACTTGTTGCAACTGTTGGTAGCTGGCAGGGGGGCCACTACATCAATGACTACAGTGTGGAAGGCAAACCTAGGGTGTACCAGTCTGTGTTGAAACTTGGCAACCTTAGGCCTCTCAATGTTGCAGTCATGACATTTGGCTAGTGTATCCACTACGTCAGTGTGCATTCCTTCCCAGAAGCAGTGCTGCTGTAGCAGAGCTAACGTCTTCTGTATGCCACCATGACCAGTAGTCTTGTGAGCAGCCACCACTGAGTCCATGCGTAGGGATGGGCATATGTAGTGTAGCCAAGAGTCTCCACAAAGCTTCAGTAGTTGTCCCTTAGAGACCTTGGTATCAACAGCTAACTTCTTGAGAACCATCTGTATCTCTACTGGCTCCTCTCCCCACAAAGAAGGATCCTCCATAAGCTTGTCATAGAGAATGTCAGCCATGGGGGATACTAAGGCAACAGTGGGAAGGCAGGAGAGACACTCAGAATTCTGGTGGGCTGCCCTGGCTCAATGAATAATCTTGTAGTCATAAGCCTGAAGTGTAATGGCCCAACACGCCAGATGTCCTTTGGGGTCCTTGAGGGTCTTCAGCCATTGCAAGGAGGCATGGTCTGTTACAACTGTGAAACGTACCCCATGGAGATAGACTCTGAACTGTTGGTAGGAGTATATCACAGCCAGACACTCTCGTTAAGTGACAGTGTAGTTCCTCTCATGAACATTAAGCGTACATGAGCAGTATTCATCAGGGTGTTCAAGTCTGTCGGAGTCCAGTTGGGAGAGAATACCCCCAATTGCTGTCAGACTAGCATCTGTATGAACCACAAACAGCTTGGCAAAGTCAGGGTAGGCCAGCACAGGAGCTGCAGTCAGTGTTCCTTTGAGAGCATTGAAGGCCAATTGGCACGCTGGGCTCCAGAAGAATTCCTTATCAGCTCAGAGAAGCTGGAAAAGGGGGTCACCCAGGGATGCAAAGTTAGGGATGAAGCAGCGGTAGTACCCAATCATCCCCAGGAAGACCTGCACGTCCCGCTTATTGGCTGGGATCTGCATTTTCTCAATGGCTTCCACCTTCAGAGGTACAGGGCGGAGTCCATCTTGGCTAATAATGAACCCAAGGAATTCAAGGTGCTCCTTGAAGAAGTTGCACTTGCATGGCTTGAGCTTGAGATTAGCTGCAAGTAACCTCTGAAAGACTTCCTCCAAGTGCCGTAGGTGATCATTAAAGGTTCAGGAGAATACATTAATGTCATCCAGGTAGACCAAGACACTGGTGAGTTTGAGGTCGCCCATCACTGCATCCATAGCCCGTTGAAAGGTAGCAGGGGCATTAGACAGACCTTGAGGCATCCTTGTGGGTTGAAATAGCCCTTGGTCAGTGATGATTGCACATTTTTCTTGATCAGCAGGTGGTAGGTCAATCTGCCAGTATCCACTGATAAGGTCCATGGCGCTAAAAAACTTGGCGCCAACCAGTTGGTCCAAGGTATCATCAATATGAGGAAGGGGATATGAATCCTTCTTGGTAACAGCATTCAGTCGATAGTAGTCAATCACCACACGGTTACTACCATCCTTCTTTTTGACAATCAGGAGAGGGAAAGCCCAAGGGCTTTTACTGGGGACCAGTAATCCAGATCCCAATAGCTTCTGAAGCTCTTTGTTAGCCACAGCATGATTGGCTTGACTGCGCCCTATAGGTCTGGAGCAGATAGGTGGACTGCCTTGGGTGTCAATATGATGCGCAACATCTGCAGCCTTGCCCAGATCATAATAGTCCTTGGCAAACACATCTTTATACTGGGCAAAGAGATCCATAACTTGATCCTTCTGCTCTTCAGAGAGGCCAGATAGAGAGTTGCGGCTTATGACCAATAGCACCAGTGATTGATCACAGGGTAGACCCAACTCAGAGAAGTCTGCAAAGGAGGCAGTCTCCTGAAGGTTGTCATGCTCTTCCAGTTGTATATAAGCCAGAAGTTGGTGTTTGGCAACAACCATAGCTTCACAACTCATGTTGGCCAAGAGGTTGAGTACCTCCTTCTCACTTGGCATGAGGATGCCTGGTGCAACCCATGGTTATGGTCTGAAGGCGTTAGGGATGCCAAAGATTTCTCCATGAGTGCCAGCTGGTAGAGCTAGCAAGAGGCCTGTATTGTGGATCACCTGGGCGCCAGGTGGGATTGTCACATTACAAGAGGCGTAGACTGGGATACCCTTGGCTTCCCCAATTGAGAGAGGTAGCACCTTGACCTTCTTACTACGCAGTGTATAAGCAACTGGAAGTTCTCCGTTGGCATACTCCAGATTGATGTAGTGCAAACGTCGTAAGGGCAGGCCAGACGAGTGATCACCATGATAGAACATGGGTATGGAATGACCCAATATTCCAAATGTATGGTCTACATGGTTAGTCACAGTGCCATACTGAACCATGAAGCTAGTCCCAATAAGAATGTCATAGCTGTTGTTTTCCAGGACTATAGCAGGAGCAGTGACCATTAGCTTACCAAAGCAAAGAGGAAGAGAAAAGTAGGCTCCTTTTGCTCTAGTAATCATAGGCCCAGCAGTACCAAACTCTTCATGGTAGGCCAAGTCTGGTGCCAGCTTAAGCTTCTTAACCAGCTGAGAGGATATAATGTTTCCAGGGGCACCAGTATCCAGTATGGCCCAGACATGAGACTTGTTCACTACCAGGTTGATATAGGTGCAATCCTGGCGGTCCTCTATGATCTCCACAATCTTTGAGACCTGGTGTACGCTTAGTCCTTTGAACTTCTCCAGGAAGGTAGCCATGGCAGCTCCCACAGCTGGGCTTACTTCCTTGAGGGATTCTAGCAGTGCTGAGACGTTTACGGTGCAGAGAAGCTTAGTCAGTTGTTCAGCACTATCCTCCTCATGAGTGACTTCAACGCCTGGTTGAGCCAGTTGTTCAGCATAGGTAAGGACACTGTTCTCCGAGCTATTTGGGAGATAACCACCTCAGGGCAAAGTGTAGTCCAATGAGTTTGTGTGTTAACAGTGAGGACTCAATGGAGGAGGTCCTCTTGAACTCCGTCAGACTCCACATCCTCATATATTGGTCAAGAGTTGAAGTCAATCAGGGAGGGTTCATCCTTAGGGTTGGTCCAAGAGAATGGCAAGGCAGCAGGCCTCTGATCTGGTTTTTCAGGGGGCAGTGGTATGGGGGGAGATGAGGGTGTCAAAATTACAAAGGCAGCCAAGGATTTCTCCTTGTCCTGGCTGCTTAGTAGTTTTTTACTGGTCCTCATTGTCCTCCTCAATATCAGTTTCCTTGGTGTAGTCCTCCTCAGTGTCCTCCATGCCTACATGATGGATCTTTTGGCATGGATTCCTACATTCCTGAGAGAAGTGGCCAGCCATACCACATTTGAAGCAAGTACGGGGGCCATTGTTGACTGGAGCAGGCCCAACCTTGTCAGAAGGCTTGGGGCTCTTGACTGCCACGTGGGGTCTATGCTCAGATTGCTGGCAAGGGCTGCCTTCAGGAAGAGGGACTTTGAACTCCTCCTTGTAGGTGCGTAGGAGGCAGATCAGATCTGGTACAGTGTGAGCGTTGTAAATGCCTGACTTAAGGGCCAGAGATAGTTCCTGGTTGACATGTACAGCATTAAGGAGTGCTGACTGCACATCAATAAACTGCACCACACTCATAGACAACAGAGTTTGAGCTTCAAGGTAGAACCTAGAAGTGAAGTCTTCTAGGGTTTCCCCCACCTTTAACTTGGTGTCAGCAAAGTCCATCTTATGACTGAGGAGTGCTTCTTGGCTACCAAATTCTTCTGTCAAGGCTCTGGAGACGTTGAAAAAAGTCCAGACATTCTTGGGGAGACGTGGCAAGATAATGATTTGAGTCTCAGCATCCAGACAGTTGATGATTGTGGAGTCCCTCATGGCATTGTCTGCGCCATACATGGAGTTCTGGTACAGATGTAAGAACATGGCCACATTGCTCTTGCGGTCAAAATTGGGTAGATTGATAGGCTTGAAGTTGTTGGAGCCATGTTGGAGGGGAGCAGGTGTTATCCTCACTGGAGAGCGGGTGAGGCAGGAACAGCTGAGGGTGAAGGCAGCAAACCTAGCCTCAGAGGTGCGGCGGCAATTTTCCTCTTGCTGGGCTTTGCGTTCACCTTCTCTGTTTTGAGCAGCTCGTGAAGCTTCAGGGGTGGCCAGGACGTCATCCTCAGACTCCAGTACTGGCTCTAATACTTGTACAGCATTGGGAGCCAACAAAGTGTGGTCCTCATTGCTTTTGTAGCTAAGATAGAACTCAGGACTAGAGGACCTCAGTGGACTGTGGTGACGCTTGGAGTTGATGGGCATAGCCTGTAAGTTGACAGCCATAATCTTACTGCCCATCCTATCCCATTGGATCTGGAAGGCGTCCAGGAGAAGTTGTTGCTTATCCAGCTCATCTTGGTAGACCTTTTTCTCCTGACGGGTGATATCTAATTCATCTTCCAGAGAGGTGATGCGCTTTTTGTGGGTGGCAAGCTCAGCTTGGAGCAAGGCTATTACTTCCTTGTTCTTCCTGACTTGGGTCTGGCTGTTGGCTCTGTCATGTGATTGGTGAAGTTTGAGACTATCCTGAAGTTCTGACACAGTGTGGTAACCATCAAACAGGAAGGCAAGATTGGCACTCTTCTGGACAAATTCTGTCTGCATCTTCTTGTAGTGATCAAAGAGCTCAAGGATGTCTCAACCAAGAAGGGCGCTGGAAGGGGAGTTGTTGGTGGCAGCAGAAGTGGGGGTGAACAAGGGGATGGTGGCAAGGCAGCGGGCTAAGACTTCCACCTCATGAGTCAGGCTTTGAACCATGGGGCCAGTCTCCAGCATGTGCTTAGTAACCACACTAATCCAATTGGCGTCTACACCCTGATGGGTGAGGGTATGTACCACATGCACTGGAACTAGCTTAGCTATACCTGCTGTGATGGTATCAACCCAGTGGAGCATGGTGTTCTAGGCGTTGGTGACTTTGGCAAGATACTGATTGACAGTGGTGAAAGTATTGCCAAGCTCAGAGTACAGAACCTGGAGGAACTTCTGTTGGTTAGATACCAGTATTCCCTGGTCATGAACTAGTCTTTGAATGCAGCCCAGGTGCATTTGGTTATGGCATACGGCAGGATGGGTGAATTGGTGTAGGTAGTCCTTGATATGTTCAACAGTACAGAGGTCACAGCGGAGCTGGTCAGGGTTGAACTGGGAGAGATTCTAAAAGCAACCCAAGGCATTTTCAGCAGAAGGCTGCTGGATGGCCAGGTGTTCAGAGCAAGAACCATTGCTGGCAGCACCAGCATACATGGCGTGTATGGTATTACAGATGGCGTCCTTGGAAGGTGAAGAGTTGGCGTCCATCTCCAAGGGGGAAGGGTCTTGTAGGAGCAGTGGTTGACCAAAAACAATAGCTTGGGGGCGTTGATGTTCTGGCATGAATTGGCTTAGGTTGGGCAGGCCATAGGGAGCACCTGCTCTTTCCCCAGCATGGGCATTAGCAGCAGTAAAGGCCAATGCCTGGTGGTAAGGAGAAGCAGTGGCAGGAGACTGGGCCAGGGGCATTCCTCCCTCCTCATTGAAAGGGTGGTGGGGGTGGGGGCTGTTGGTGTTGTAAGACATGAGCGCCAATGTTGTAAAAGTTGCAGCAAAGGGTTGCTAGTTTCTATGAACAGTTAGTCAGTGACCTTAATTCTTAATACTATACCTGTTGATGATATAGTGGCAGCCTATGAAGAACAGAAGAATAATAAGGTGTATAGACAAAACTGGTATTCATTTAGATAGTATTGCACTTATATAGTGTGAGGCGGGGGAATTGCCACCAGAGGCAGGGAGGCACAGACATAAGAACTTTCCAAATGGAGGAGAGTGGGTTGATACAGCTAAAAGTCCTACGCAAGAGAACAACCACTTTCTTGCGGCTTTCCTTAAGGAGGTAGATATAAATAACTTTGTTGTTCTATTTATAATCCCAGAAGGGAAGCCTGTGCCTTGTGCGCGTTCAAAAGGCAAATCAAACACCTGTTTTAGGGGCGTTTTAAACGTCTTTATCACTAGTAGAATCAGGATGTAATAGCGCAACTGCGCAATTGTTCCATCACTTAATCCCTAGATGGACAACTTTTTGTCTAATCCATTCAGGATCTGTGACAGTTATCTAGAACAGCAGGAAGAATTCACAGCATTAACCGACCACAAGTTGCTCATATATTTCAAAACCCAAGAAAATCTCTCTTGCCGCCAAGCCTGCTGGATGGAGCTCTTGTAGAGATTCAATATGCTCATACAGTACAAACCTGGTCCCAAGCTTGCCATGGCAGATGCCCTCTCACACCTATATGTCCATGCCACAAGAGGGGGAAATGGGCTCAACCCAGACTTTCCTCTCTTGATACTACAAACAAAGGACAAGGGTTTCCCCCCTGGTACAACCAACATAACAAAGGAAACAGTTATCAAAAACAAACACCTATTTTCTGACGTGTACGGGACCCTACACAGAAAAATGTCTGATGGCACTACCATTCCCTATATCCCCATACACCAACGGGTAGACACCATCCTACGCTATCACAGAGACCTTGGACACACCAAGAGCAAAAACCTATATGAGTTCCTTAAGCACAAGGCCTGGTGGCCAACCTTATATTGCAACATTCAGGAAGTCCTAGACCAATGTGAGGTATGTGAAAAGTTTGCCATAAGCAAAACCCCTCCAAAGTCAGTACTTCCCATCTGCACACAACTACCCTTCAAAGTATGGGCCCTCAATGTTGTTGGCCCCATGCCAGGGAAACACAATGATAAGAAATACATCATCACTGCTATAGAATTTGCTACAAGATGGCCAGTAGCCCAAGCAGTAAAGGCACACACTGGCAACAACGTACAACAATTTATTGACAAAGAGATAATCAGCAAGTTTGGAAAGCCAGAACTCCTGATAACCAATGGAGGGAAAGAATCAACCTCCAAAACCACCAATGTATACCTCACTAAAAATGGGGACAAACACACTGTAACAACGCCATACCACCCACAGGCCAATGTACGTGTAGAGCAGCTAAATGGCAGCCTCGTGCAAGCCTTAGCCAAGCTCACTGCCAGGAGACCTGAAGACCGGGTTAAGCAGCTATTGACTGCACTACTTGTGTGCCAAACCCAAGTGAACATATCTACCAGAAAAAGCCCATTTGAGTTGGTATACGGCATACAGCCAAATATCATTCAAGCATTGACAGGACCCAAACTGGAAATTCCAAGTGAAGTCCCCCGCGCTCAGACCCTCAAGTTATAGAGGCCAACAGCAAACAAACAGCAAAAGAGAATGAACATCTGCAAAAGACATTTGTCTTCATCTGCAATAGACATGAAGTTGGGGACAAGGTTTGGGTCATGAACATTGATAAAAGCAAACTACAACCCAAGAAAGTAGGCCTAGCAATCATTCTAAAGGTAAACAACAATAACACTTACCTTGTGCAAGGACTCAGAAAGCGCAAACAAGACAAGATCCTACACCATGATTGCCTAAGACCCTGAAAAGCAAGACAAAAACAACACAAAACCGCCCTGCCTGCCACAGAACAGCCATTAGTCCAATATGGCGCCCAGGCTCCTGACAACCTTCCTGAAAACCTACCCCTAGAGGAGGCCAACCTTCAGTTGGGGGGGGGGGGTTGAAACAGCAGGCTCAACCCACCAGCAAGGTTCCAAACAAGCGGGGTTGTGACCCACAATCTGATTACCCGGCCACTTGAAGCCAGACTAGGAAGTCAACTCAAATTACCAAATCCAACAACATGAACAGATGATGATCCCTTATAGTGGATACCTTGTTTTGGCGCTTGACTCATTATCAGGATCAAGCCACCCCCTTCATTATCCAGCCGTGTGATCAACACAATCATGTTCCTGTTATCCTTGATTCATATTGACTATATAATCACTATCTCTCAATAAAGATTATTATCTAGCTTCTAAATATTTTTCCCCTTGTAACTCTGCTAAAACAGCACAGTTATAACATTGCCAAATCTGCCAAGGCAAAAAGAAAGACCAAACTCCTTCAGCTCACTCATTTTGAGGCAATCAAGCAGTAGGTAACCAAGGATTGCCACCTGGACACGCTTGCTGTCCAATCAATGTTGGCCACAGAGTTCAGGCTTTCTGTCTCCAAAACCCTTGTCTACAAAGTGATGGCCAATCTGGGCTTATCCTGGAAAGTACTGGGAGTTTTGCTGTATAATAGGAACAGTGACAAGACATTCAAGGATTGACACATTTATGCCAAGAGATATATGGCTCTTAAGCAGACTGGAAATGTACAGTTCTTTTATATTGACAAATTGCTGTTTTCCTCCTCACTCAGGTCTAGGCATGGGTGGGTTGAGAAGGGGTCCAAGGATGTTGTAGCACATTGTGCAGCTGTCTATTCCCATACTTATTCAATGGTAGCGCTTCTTGATTCTTGTGGTTTGGATCAATACCAGATGATCAAGGGTTCCCATAATAGCAGGACATTCCTTGATTTTCTCCAAACAGTCTAGGAGTACCTTTGGATTAATTACTGGGGCACAACTAACATTGTTGTGTTGGATAATGTTGGGCTTCATAAGGTGGATTTAGTTGTTTCCAAGTTCCCGTCAATTGATAAAAATAGCCATTCAGCCAGCCACTGCCTTTCAGACTGCCCAATGAGACTCCTCTTCCTCCCCCCATATTCTCCATTTCTTAACCCAATTGAGGAGATCTTTTGGTGGATCAAGAATAAGGTTAAAGTAGGGCTTTCACAGGACACCAAAGATCTCTTCAATATCCTTGAGGTCAGTTGATTTGCAATGCCACCCAATGTGGTGGCAGCTTTTTACAAGCACTCCAAATCATTCCTCCCCAAAGCCCTCAACTCCAAGCCAATCAGATAAATAGGGCGCTCTGGATTTTATTTGTTTTTATTTTTATTTATTTTGTTTTTATTAGGAGTCAAAAATTATTATTTATATATAATGACATGATGTTGGATTGTACTATAGACATATAAGAATATGTACAAAAGTTAAGTAAAATAATTATACTAGATATAGGGACACATATTTTTATTATAATGCACCAAATATTGTGGTGACTGTAGAGCTAAAAAATAAATAACTAAATTAAAAAAGATAGAAAAAGATTAAGTTTTTTATATTGTGAACCCTTTTTAGTACATTGGCTTTTTTGAGCCACAAATTGGACCTTATGAGTCATCACCTGATCTTATTGATTTAGTGCCACTTTAGCACACACCACAAAAACCAATGATTTTCATGTACTGTAAATTCAGAACCTAAACATAAAAATGCGGGATTTTCAAATCCTTGGTCCAAATTTCAAATCACTTTTGCGGGCAACTCAGCTGAGTGAAAAATAAAATATTTAATAAAATCAAACATTTAATTTGACTTTTTTTGATTTATTTAAATTGGCAAATTTCAAATCTCTTGAGCAGATAACTCAACTAACAAAAGACAAAACACAGCAAACAAATACAGGATACATGAATCATAAATGCAGGATTTTAATGTACAATTTGAGATTTTCTGTATTTCAAATAAATCATAGACATCATGGAAAACTTAAAAAATCTGAAATTGCAGGATTGTCAAATTCAAGAACCAAGTTCCAAATCATAATTGCAAGGAATTTGAAATAAATATAATTTATGGGTGTCTCAAAAAGGATGCTAAAGGATCTGGAGTGGATTTTTGCTAATTCTTTTAGGAATCATAGGCGTTCTCAAAAATCACCCTATTCCATTTTAGGACGGCTAAAATTTAGATGCTTGATTACAGTAGATTTTAAAAAGCACTAATAATAAAATAGAATTATATATTATAATCTATTTTTACCATGTTGCCTTTTCCTTGGTGTGTTGATAGTTCATTTGCTGTTGATAAGGTGTTTGCATTTAATTGGATAGTTTCACCTCCAGTTGCCTTGGCAATAGGAAATCAAGTTGCCTCTGCAACCACAGTTGGTCTCAGGGAGGCGACTTGATTTCCTATTGTCAAGGCAACTGGAGGTGAAACCATCCAATTAAATGTAAACACCTTATCAACAGCAAATGAACTATCAATACACCAAGAAAAAGGTAACATGGTAAAAATAAATTATAATATATAATTCTATTTTATTATTAGTGCTTTTTAAAATCTACTGTAATCAAGTATCCTTAATAGCAATACATGAATACATAGTGTAGTAAACTGATGGTTTATCTTTGCCCCCTCCTTCTTCCTCAAATTTTTTCTAAATTTGTTTGGCCCCTGGCGTAGCCAAGGGGCCAAAAAATTTTAAAAAATTTCTGCATCATCAGAAGAGTAGCTTGTAAATCATTGTATGGGTTTATGGTTGCTATATTAGTTATTTAGACTGCAGAATATTGCATCATTTCCAGTTTAGAAAATTTTACATTTCACTTAATTTCATGTTTAAACATGGTTGTTGAGATTGTATTTTCCATTTGATTTTATCCAGAGTGGAGCTTCTTGATTTGGGTTGATTTGTTCTAGTTTCTTACTTTACATTCAATTTGGATTCCAGTTCCCGCAATTAATATCTGAGTTTACTAGTGGCATTCAAAAGTGATTTGAAATTTGGTTCTTGGATTTGACAATCCCGCAATTTCAAAAAACATAGTAAACTTAATGAAAATGGTTGATGGATTTGAACGCTTCAAATATGATTCCAGTTAATTCATTTTGTCCATTGGAAATATGCAGTTTGACTTGAACTTTGCAAAGTGTCTATGAGTTCCCACGTTTTTAAAAATTCAAATAAAAATACAAAGAATTCAATTTAATTAAAAAAAGGCTATCCTGCAAAAGTGATTCAAAATTTGGACCAAGGATTTGAAAATCCCACATTTTTACATTTAGGTTCTGAATTTACAGTATCTCTTACTAATTAGTACTTATGACATGGGTTAAGCATAACAAATATATTTATCAAATCATATTACAAGGGAAAAGTAATTTGGGTTCTAAACAATCACTTTTTTAAACATAAGTGGAGTGGGCAGTTCAATTTGGATAAATAGAGCTTTTGTTGTTTAATTACATAATATACAAACCTGTACTTGACAATTGACTAAATAAACAAATTATAAAAAAGATTTAATATTAACTGTGTTTGATTTATTATAACTACTAAATTATTGTATACTGCCTACGTAAATATTACTATGATAATTTAAAAATTAAAATTATAATTAAAATAAAATTAAAAATAAATTGCAAGAGGAAATTATTTATTAAGGGGATGCTAATTGCAAAGGGGAATGTGATTATTCCGGGGTATTATACCCCAAAATTAAATTTTCTGCTAATGTTCTAATTGGAACCACATACTCTTTTGTACGTGGTGGACAACTCTGGATGCAATTACAAGAGGGGTGGCTCTAAGCACTCCAGTGGTTGCTGAACACTTAATAAAAGGCAATCAGATAAGCAAATTGATTATTAGGTTCTTTTTGGGAGGCATGTAGTACCCATACAACAATGCCAATGCAACAAAGTTGTACAAGACATACTCAACTGTCCTATACCCCTGTAGTGCCTTCTGTTGCTCTAGTGCTAATTGGCATATGTCTATTTGAATTGGTATGTCCTCCAAATTTTTAACATTTGTTTTTAATATGCAGTGTAATAGGATTCCTAGGTATGTTGCAACTTGAATCCTTTGAGAGGTATATTTTTCTTAAAACATGCATAATTTTTTATATATTTGAAATAATCTGTTGATATAGGATGTGTAACTGAACTTGAAGATGATTCCAGGAGGCGCCTGGCTTATATCCACCCCCCATGCCTCAGCAAACAAAATAAATAAAGTTTTGAACTTATTCACAAGGACTGTGTCCCTGACTTTATTTGATAATGCTTTAAACACTTTGTTGAAAAGTTCAGTTTTGAGATATTCTGGTCCTATTTGAAAGTCTGTTTTTTCTAGATTTTTTTTATATTCATTTATATTTGCAAATGGTAATTGTTCACAGCATTTGTAAATATATTCATTGAAATTCATCTTGATATTCCCTTGAATTTCATTCATTTCCTTAAAGTTGATTGTTGTGCCTAGCTTGTAGGCTCCCCTAACCCATGGCAAGCACCCTGTGGGTGGCAAGTATTCCTTTTTCTTTGCTTCAATATTTGCAAAATTATTCATGTTCATTTGAATTATTTTATTTATTTCATTTTGATTTATTTGTTTTACAGGGGATACCAGTGATTGGTAACCCCCGTAAACCCAACTGGGCATAAAGGCTGCCACTTCAGCAACATTGTCCCCATTTCTTGTTATAACTAAAGTGAATTTAAGTAAAACATAAATAAACTTACTAATTGTTTCCCCCACGGCCCCCTCAGCCATGGGCGCCCCTTCTGCAAACTTTGTGAGTGTTGGCTGTTCTTCATTTGATTTTCTGGGCTTTATCTTCCTTATTTTTTGTGCTACTTGTGCTTCCTCTTGATTTTCATTTGTTAAATTTTCATTGTTTCTTGTGGCGCTTCTGCTTCTTGCTTGTGTTTTGTTTTCATCTGTTTCCATTTGGTTATTTTCCTCTTCATTTGTGTTGATTTCCTTTGAGCTTTCATTTCCTTCAATTAGTTTGATTTTTTGAGTATTTTTTTATTGGTTTTTTCAAATTTCCACGTGTTGTAACTTTCACTTTTGAAATCTAACCACTTGAGTATTTCCTTTTGAAGATTTAAAATTATTTCCTTGTGTTTTTCATTGGCTATTGTTCCCAGGCTATTTTTTGTGGTTTCCTTTTGCTGGACCAAGGCCCTTCCCTCATTTCCCAGTTGATTTACCACAATTTCACTTATGTTGTATTTAAGCTTGACAACCTTTTGTAGGGCTGACTCTAATTTGTTGATAAGTGTGTAGATATTTGAAATTTTGTTTGAATTCCATCAAAAAACTGGTTTTTATAGCACTACCTTCAACACATGAAAAATTTTCATTGACAATAATAAATTAAGGACCACAAATGTATAAATTACATTAGAATATTGCAGGTATGCGTTAAATCCTGATATTTAGATATTATGTGCATAACTCAATGCACTTTGCATAATAAAATTCATTGTAAATGGACTGTGTTTATATTAAGGTGTCATTAACCTTAGTACAAATATTGATACATAGTGCATTTTACAGCCTACATATTTACATATTGATAATAATTCTGTAAACTTTTTAGTTGGATTTTATGAGGTAATAAACAGTAATTTATTAACCCATTGTTGCAACATCTTTGATTACTCCCTCTCAGGGAATTAATGCCCCAAGTAAATCATCAAGCAGCTCACTGAGCAGTTCACCGCCCAGTCAATAAACTGGTGGCACCATTATCAGTTAACCATCTTGACAGGGATCACTCAATCCAGGTCCTAAATGAAACACAACTTGATTAAGCCTCGTGACTCAAGAGGAACATTACTCAGATAAGCTCCATGATCTCCATGATGTACATGGACGTCATGTGGCTTGTCATGATGCTATATAATATTCTATATTCATATCCAATAAAGTATCATTCTCTTCTTAATCTTCCCCTTTATTTTGCTTATTATACTTCCCAGAAGTATAAACGCAACAGTGATAGCACAGGTAGGTTCTCCATACCTACCTAACCCAAAGGAAAAAATTCCTCCCAAGAAAAGAACCCAAACAATGTCACTCCCTAATGGCTGGAGAGATTACAAAGTAGGACAAGACGTTACCCCAGGCCTTGTCATCTATGATAATAACCTTGTACCCATTGACCAGTACAACGCTCTCAAATGCCGCAGACTGTTCCCCACCACGCTAACCACAACAGCGCCCACGCAACCTGAGATACCCAATATTGTGTTTCAACGCTTACGTACCGCTGAGATTGGCGCCTTTGCAGGACTACGCCGTGGGAACACTTCACTTTGGATCAAAAGCACCAAGAGCAAGTTTGAACAAGTGGAATACCCCCAAAGACTCTGGGTCAGTGAGATTGCCCTCTGTGTCACAGGGGCTGCTTCATGTTTTGTTACCAAATGGCTAGCCCAACATCCTGACCAGAAGGAAAATTGGGAAGTGTTCAAGGCCACATTCCTCAAAAAGTTCTCCATGAAGGACTCAGACGTGGTGATTATGACTGAGCTTCAAACCTTCAAAATGACAGGAACCATCAAAGAATACATTGCAGCATATGAAGGACTACGTGACTGTGCGCCCAACACCATCAACTTTGAATAACCTGGACCACGTCTAGACTTCTACAATGGCCTTCTCACACACATTAGACATCAGTTTGACATGACCCGCTGCAAGAGCCTCAAGTATGTATTCCTAGAAGGAAAACATGCAGCTCAGAAGTCTGACAATCTACACGTCACCAACAAGCGCAAGGAAAACCCTGAAGCTAAGAGAGAGCCTTGCCCCAATAAGCAAAACAACCGAGCCAACAGTACCCATCCTCAAAACGGGAATCACACTGCACAAGCCAACCAGGCCAGCACCAAAGATACCAACAAAGAGGGGAAAGCTCAGGGGAGTGCTTAGGCAAGCTGCCCTCCCCCACTTTACAAGACTTCTACAGAGAACAGGACATGGACTCAATCACCATGATCCAGGTTCCCTCTAGCAATCCTCTACTGTTTGCCGCCCAAACTGGAAATAAACTCCTTACCTATCCTTTCTGTTTTTGCAGATACCAGGGCACAGCACTATTCAACACTGGAGCCAATCAATCTTTCATTAAAAAGAGTTTTGCAGACCTCATGAAGCTACCTATCATTTGAAGTAGCATCAAGAAGGTCATCATGGCAGACAGCTGCAGCACACCAGTTACCCACAAGACAAGGCCTTTCCAGGCCCAAATTGGAGACGTCCAAACAACAATTAGCAGCCCCATCATTCCAATCCCCAAATACAATATCATCCTTGGGTTGGATTGGATGTGAAAGAAAAAACTCACATCAACTGGGACAGTGTCACCCTCACTATCCAGCAAGGAGAAGTCCACCATCACATGTACCTGACACATCTTGACACCCTAATGAGGGACCACATCTTTGTAAAGATCATAAAAACAGAGAAAGAAACTGACATCAGAAAAATCAATTGGAGCACATGTACATATGAGGTCATATACTTCAAAAACACAGAAACTCAACACAAACAAAACCCAATTAGAGACCAGCTAGTCAATGAATTTCCCTCCATATTCCAAGAAACACTACCCAGGTTGCCCTCCAATTGGGGTATACAACACAAAATTGACCTAAAAGATAGCGTGCCTAAAGCACAACCCATCTACTACCTCACACCACAAGAAGATGACGCCCTAAAAGCTTACCTTGACAAAGCACTCAAGGAAGGCCTCATCAGACCCTCAAAATCACACTTTGGTGCCGCTGTCTTCTTTGTGGCAAAGAAAGTGGTGGCCTCTGCCTGGTCACAGACTACAGGGCCCTCAACAAGGGCAAAATTAAGAGCAGGTATCCCCTATCTCTCATTGATAACCTTTTTGATGCCCTGGGGGGGATCCCAAATCTTCACAAAAATTGATTTGACAGCAGTATATCACCAAATTTGCGTGAAACCTGAAGACATTCCAAAGACCACATTTCAAACTACATACAGGTCCTTTGAATGTTTTGTCCTCAATTTTGGCATGACAAACGCTCCCAGTACCTTTGTAACCTTCATGAATGAAGTATTCAAGGAACACATTGGGAAAAGAGCAATCATCTACCTGGACACATCATTATTTATAATCCCAACCTACAACAACACTGGGAAGACATCTGTACAGTCCTCTTTACCCTAGAAGAAAACCAATTAATTGCCAAGCCATCCAAATGTGAGTTCTTTTTGACTGAACTTCCATTCCTTGGTCATATCATCAGCAAGGATGGTATCAAACCAGATCCAGACAAAACATGCGCTATAACAGAGATGCCAGCCCCAAGGAATAAGAGCAAACTCTGCACTTTCCTTGGAATGATAGCCTATGTATGTAGGTTCATCCCTGACTGGGGGTCCCTGACAGCCCCCTTGTCAGCCATCACTGGGGGAAAAACCAAATTTGTCTGGACACCCTTACAAGATCAACATTTCTACCAACTAAAAGAGCGCATGGTTACTGCCCCCATCCTGCATTACCCAACCCGTGAGGGTATCTATGAGCTAGAAACTGACGCCTCTGATTATGCCATAGGAGGAGTCCTCCATATCCAAACAGCCCAAAAGGACTTCCTCCCTGTGGCATATTAATCAAGGAAGCTATCAGACGGCAAACAAAGATACCCCATACACAATAAGGAATTGGTTGCCATCATACACTGCCTCATTAAATGACAATGCTATCTGGAAGGAGCCCAGACATTAAAAGTACTCACTGATCACAAGTTGTTGATATTCTTCAAGACACAACAACACCTGTCAAGAAGACAAACCAAATGGATGAGTCTCATACAGAGATACAACATGTGAATCAAATACAAGCCAGGCAGAGAGATGCTTACTGCATACACCCTATCAAGGCTATACAATAAACACATCCTTTGCACTTATGGCAACCCCAACTGGCCCATGTTAATCATGGGGAATCTCCAGGAAGGGTTCCCAACTGGCACACCAATGGATATCCAAGAAAAAGTCCTCAAGAACAAACATCTGTTCAAAAAGTTATATGGTACCCTTCACCAAATACTCCCAAACGGTGACACTGTACCCTACGTCCTGTCAACACAAAAGATTGACACAATCCTCCAATACCACAGAGACTTGGGACACACCTGTAGCAGAAACTTGCATAAATATTTCAAGACTTGCTACTGGTGGCCCAACATGCTAGATGATATCAGAGAGGTACTGGAACAATGCAAGGTCTGTGAGAAGTACGCACAAACCAAAGCTCCACCCAAGTTAGTAGTACCTGTATCCAGCACACAATCCTTCAAGGTATGGTCATTGGATATTGTGGGACCTATGCCTGGTGAAAGCAAAGGCAAGAAGTGCATCATCACATCCATTGACTATGCAACCAGATGGCCCATAGCACAAGCCACAAAAGAGCACAAAGGCATTGGCGTGAGACAATTCATTGGCAAGGAGATCATAGCAAAGTTTGGAAAGCCTGACCTCTTAATCACAGAGGGGGGGCACTGAACTCAAAGCTATTGACACCAACATCTATCTCACCAAAAATGGAATAAAACACATCACAACCAGCCCATATCACCCACAAGCAAATGGACGCGTAGAACAACTAAACGGCTCTCTAGTGGAAGCCCTCAGTAAGTTTTCTGCCAACAATCCAAAAGCCTGAGTTGACATGCTACCAACCGCCCTTATGGTCTGCAGAACACTAGTCAAATGCAATACGGGCAAAAGCCCTTATGAACTTATCTATGGTCAAAAACCCTCACTTGTCAGTACAACCATGAGACCACAACTACCACTTCCAAAGAAGATCCAGACAGTAATGACCCAAAAGTACTACAAGCCAGAAAGGACTAAGAAATGATGGAACAACAAAGGGTTCAGCAGGAAGCAATTCTATTGTAACAAGAAAGGTTCCAAGCCAGAGATGAGATTGGGGTTGTCAATCACAACCAACACAAATTAGACCCAGGATTACGCAGACCAGGCATTGTCATGGAAGTAAAGACCAATAACATCTACCTTATCAAAGGGATTGGAGCTTGAACTGAACTGAAATGTATGCATCATGACCAAATTTGGTTGTGCAAGGTAAGAGCAGCCCAAAAAAATTCAAGGCTCCTTGTACCCAACACCAAACTGGATCAATACCAAGCCTGTATACCAGATACTCTCAAGAAGATTCCCAAGGCTCCGCCTTCTGGCACCCCAGGGGGAGATGTTTCAACATCTTCAATTACTCCCTCTTGGGTAATTAACACCCCGAGTAAATCACCAAGCGGCTCACCAAGCGGTTCACTGCCCAGTCAATAAACTGGTGGCACCACTATCAGTTAACTATCTATGACAGGGATCAATCAATCCAGGTCCTAAATGGAACACAACTTGATTAAGCCTTGTGACTCAAGAGGAACATTACTCAGATAAGCCCCATGATCTCCATGATGTACATGGACGTCATGTGGCTTGTCATGATACTATATAATATTCTATATTCATATCTAATAAAGTATCAGTCTCTTCTTAATCTTTCCCTTTATTTTGTTTATTATACTTCCCAGAAGTATAAACGCAACACCATTACATTATTATTACCTCACAAAATTTGACTAAAAAGTTTACAGAATTATTATCAATAGATAAATATGCAGGCTGTAAAATGCACTATTTATCAAAATTTGTACTAAGTGTCAATGGCTCTCTAATATAAAAATAGCCCATTTATATAATTTACAATGAAAAAAGCCTTGTTTACAATAATTTTATTATGCAGAATTCATTGAGCTATGCACATAATATCTAAAAATCAGGATTTAACACATGCCTGCAATATTTTAATATAACATTTATATTTGTGTTCTTTAATTTATTATTGATCTTAAAAATATTTGTGCAAATCATTATATGTTATCATAAAATTTACAACATTTTATTGATTATGGGAATGTCAATAATGTAAAAAAATATGTTATTAATTATAAATCAAAAGAAATAATATCAATTTTAATAATTTGACACAAATAAAGGTTTTATTTTACTCACCAAAGGACAAGTAGAGGAGGGAATGGGCAGAATGCGTTGTCATCATCTGCGCCTGTGAAAGGGACAGCATCAGAGGTAATGGGTGATGGTTTGGGAGTCAGGGTTGGATGGCAGGTGGCTTGGTCTCAATGGAGAGTTGGAGAGGCTTGGTTTGTTGACTGGGAAGAGGCAGCAAGAGCTGATTGATTCAATTGCTTAAATTCTTCTTCTGTCATATATGTGGGCTTGACAATTCAAATGGATGGGTGTGGGGGGAGACAGGAGTTCTTTCTGGACTTATCACTATCACTTGCATAGAATATGACAAGATCTGATAAGTCCTGGACAAATATGGAAGGAAAAAGCTCATACCCCTTCTCAATTTGGGTGCACAGTTCATTGTATATGGCATGCTTTAAGTGCCTGAGAGCCAAACCAAAATTGTAAAGACATACATCTGCAAGATGCATGTCAGCGTGGTTGGTGGGGTAGGACCAACAGGTATGCCCTACAGCCCTAATTTCCTTGGATGCCCATTCCTGCTGCTCTATCTTGGCACTCAGTACAACTGTGTACATAGCTTGTTGGGTAGCCCACTCCTCCAGCATGCTCTTGAGCTCTGTCTGGTAGGCATACCCATCTGTGGTGTTTGATATTGCTGAGTAATAATTGACACCCAATGGGGAAACTGCCAACAAAATCCCAACAAATCAATACAAGATTGGGCTGCACTTGTAGATGTCAGATTGGATACACTTTTCTCCATAATCTTGGATGCTTGCAGAAATCTTGGCATACAACAAGAAGATGACATCATTGCACGTTCTCATTATCCTCCCTTTAATAAAATTAATAATGGTTGAATTGTAGGGGTTTGTATCCACCAAACTGGAGCCAGTGATAAATTGATTGGACAAGATTCTAGCAGCAAATACAACTCTGTACATCCACTAATTGAATATTTTTTATTTGTGAAAATGTCATGAAGTCCCAGTTAGAGACAAACCTGGACCAGGGACATCTGCAGGTCACGTTTCATGATGGCCATCATAAGGGGATGGGCTTTTTTGCTATCAGTTGACGTACAGGCTTCAGTTGGGGTCTTATTGGGAGGGGGGCCACAATTGGCGTGGGCTTGCAGGGTTGCAGCCACAGTAGACTTTGCAAAACTTATAGTGGCTGCAATTTCCCCAAGGGACATAAGCATCCCTTGCTTTTTAACCATTTTGATAACAATTTTTGGGGTAATTAGCTTTTTTCTGTGTCTTGCAGGCTGATTGGCTGGAGGTGAGATGTGTCTGTCTTGAGAACTGGACGTTACCATCTGATTGGCTGTTTCTGGATTCTGGCTTCCCTGGGTGACCCCTTGGCTCAATTTACTGGTTCTGGATGCCATTGTTGATATGTGATTTGGGTTAGCAGCTGCCTGTGCGTGATGGGCAAACATGACCATTCTTGAGGACGCGGGAGAAATAACACACTCCTGGGTAGTGCTTGGGGAGGGGCCTGAGGGTTGGGAATGACCATAGACAGAGGCTTTGCCATTGGAAGACCCAGCGTAGCCCTGCATGATTTTGTCAAGGCCAGGGAACAGCTCATTTATTTGGTTGTTATTAAAAGAAGGCATAATAAAATTTTATTAAAAATTAAACTCAAAAAGAGAAGTGTATATTTTAATCAATTTCTTTGTTAAGTATGTTAAGTCAGTGAATAGTAGGATCTAAATTTTAGCCATCCTAAACTGGAATAGGGTGATTTTTGAGAATTCCTATGATTCCTAAAAGAATTAGCACAACTCCACTCTAGATCCTTTAGCATTCTTTTTGAGACACCCATAAATTATATTTATTTCAAATTCCTTGCAATTATGATTTGGAACTTGGTTCTTGAATTTGACAATCCTGCAATTTCAGATTTTTTAAGTTTTACATGTTGTCTATGATTTATTTGAAATCCAGGAAATCTCAAATTGCAAATTAGAATCCCACATTTCTGATTCATGCATCACACATTTGTTTGTTGTGTTTTGTCTTTAGTTAGTTGAGTTATCTGCTCAAGAGATTCAAAATTTGACAATTTAAATAAACCAAAAAATTCAAATTGAATGGTTGATTTTATTAAATATTTTATTTTTCACTCAGCTGAGTTTCCTGCAATAGTGATTCAAAATTTGGACCAAGAATTTGATAATCCCATATTTTTACGTTTAGGTTCTGAATTTACAGTACTTCTCATCTATCATCCAGAATGTTTGGCCACTAATACCGGGTCTGGAGATATTCTTTTGGATTCCTTCTATGGATGTGTCCTAGGTTTATATGATAACAAAGGATTTTGTGAATCTTTTGTGTTGATAGGACATATGGTATAGTGTCTCCACTTGGCAGTATGTGGTGGAGGGTATGATATCTGTTTTTGAACAGATGTTTGTCCTTGAGGACTTTATCTTGTACGTTCATTGGAGTACCAGATGGGAAGTCTTCTTGGATATTTCCTATTATTAATATTAGCCAATCAGGGTCTTCACCATTGGTGCAGAGTATATGTTTAAAGTACAGCCTTGAAAGGGTGTCTGCTGTGAATGACTCTTTGCCTGGTTTGTATTCAATAATCATGGGGTACTTCTGGATAATATTCATCTATTCAGCTTATCTTTGTGAGAGTTGCTGCTGTGTTTTGAAGAACATTAATGATTTATGGTTGGTTAACACTTTGAATATTTGCCCACCTTTCAGGTAGCAGTGCTATTTCATTAGACAAGGTTCAATTTCTATAAATTCCTTGTTGGGGATGGGTATATCTGTTTGCCATAAAAGAGTTTAATTGACTTATATGCAACAGGGAGGAAATCCTTGTCTGTTGTCTGTATTCTGAGCACTTCATTAATGACATAGTTTGAGGTGTCTAGTTCCAGTTTGTAGATCCCTACTTGGTGGGCTATTATAATATAGGAGTGGTGACCATGCAGTCTTTTAATTGATGAAAGTGTTGCTCTTATAGTGATGTCCAGACAAATTTGGCTATTTTGCCAGTGATTGCAGATAGCAGGGCTGTCAACGCTCCCCAGTCTGGGATAAATCTTTGGATGTACAAAATCATCCCAGGAAGGTGAAGAGTTTGCTCTTGTTCTAAAGCTATGGCATGTCAGCTATGGCTCTTACCTTTTCAGGGTATGGTTTAATTCAGTCCTTGCTGATGATATGACCCAGGAAGGGTAACTTGGTGTAAAAGAACTCACATTTGGATGGTTTGACCACTAGCTGGGGCAACTGTTGGCATTTAAACTGTCTACATGTGACATAATCCATGTCAACAATTCCCAAAAATATTTTTGTATTTTCATTATATGGTTATTGATTTTTTCACCTTAAATAATTGTTCTTGTTGTTGAAAGTTAAATCTGCTTTTAATTTTCAATCTTTAAGTAAAATTGTAAAAAGTAAAGTCAAAATAAAATTTGGGATTGTTGACATGGAGGATGTTACATACAGAAAGTTTAAATTCTGACAGTTGCTCTAGTTGGCATCCTATAGTGTTGTGAGTACCATACATACATCTTTTTAGTGTTTTTTTCTGGGTCTTTAGATGATTATATCATCCAGGTAAGCTATGGCACCCTTCCCAATATGTTCTTTGAACCCCTCATTCATGAATATCACAAAGGTACTGGGAGCACTGATCATGCCAAAGTTTAGGACAACAAATCAAATAACCCTTATTTTGTCCTGAATGCTGTCTTTGAGATACCTTTAGGTTTGACCAGCATTTGATGGTATCCTGCAGTCAGATTAATCTTGGTGAGGACTTAAGACCCCCTAAGGAATTGAAGAGGTCAACAATCAGAGGCAGGAGATATATGTTCTAAATGTGACTTTGTTACTAGCCCAGTAATTGATAACAAAGTGTAATACTCCATTTATCTTAGCTACAAACAAGACAGCTTCCCCAAAGGGAGACTTGGACGGTCTTATGAGCCCCTTTTATAACGCTTCATTTAGATACTCCTTTAGTAAATTGTCTTCTTGTGATGTTAGTCAATAGACTGGTTGAGATTTAGGGAAAATTCCTTTTAGATCAATATTCTGTTGAATATCCCTGTCAGGTGATAACCTTGGCATTTTCTCTTAGAAAAAAGAGGGGAATTTCTGGAAAAATTGTTGGCATATGTTTTAAAGTTCTACAGTCCCTTGTTAGCCTTGGATAGGGATATTTTGCTTAGACCCCCCAAAAAAGTGGCCCACGTTCAAAAGCAACATCTACACAAATTAGAGGACCTCACCCACATTGTTGATAAGAAATTTGTTATGGTGCTTTCCCAGGGGCTGTCTTTAGCTTTGGAATGTCCTCCACTAACTACAGAGCAGACTGTCAGGATACCAGGAGTACTGTGATGCTCCTTCAGGTGAGAGAGGAACAGATGCAGGTACGGGTATGGCCCACCAGATGATGGGACCTAACTTTACCAGGTAGGAGATGGCCTTCCCAGCCACAGCCCAGGGTCCTGCTGCTGGCAAGGAAGAATCAATCAACCCTATAAGTGACAGGTATAGAACTCCCAGGAATTGACTACTCTGGCCAGTGGCATTAGAAGTGGGGGGTTGAGATGGTTATTTTGGCATCAGGGGTGATTCCATTAGGACTAAGTAGGCAGCAGGATTATCTTGTTTTCTGTTGAAGATCAAAGGGTATATAGTGATTTCTTTATTGTCACAGATTATTTGATAGGGGTCCTTGGGAGCATCTGGATGAGTGTACCACTGCAAGTCTTCCAAGGTCCAAGGTTTGTGGTCAGGGTTATGTGGATACTCAGTGAAGTGCACAGGACCAAACAGAGTATCAGGGGGCGGTAGGAATCAAACACTTCTGGTTTTTTAACTGGTGCTTGGTGTTCAACTCCTGAGAGTGAGTTCTGGTGTCTAGATGAATGCAGATGAAAGATTATCAAAAATAGGTATTGAAATATATTGGTGAACCAAAGGTTCATAACAACTTTATTTGGTAAGAATGACAATACAGAATCTCAAAGGTGTTCTTGACTTAAATAGCCACCCACATGCAGGTTCTTCTGAGCATTCTTCTTGTGCTATCTGGGTGGCATGGTTGGGCATTCCAACTTCTGCTATCTGTTTGACTGGCTTTTAAATATTTTTGGAGTCTTTGGGAACAGCTTTTTGGCCTGCTATTGGCCTATCTTTGCTTGACTGGCTATTGGCTATGACAAGATTAGTTTCAGGTGTCATGGGGTCATTTCCAATTTGATTGCTTGATTTGGGATGGTCTGACAAGCAATCCTGAGGTTGAGAAAACTGATTAAAAAGGGGTTCCCGATTGGGAACCCCTTTTTTAATCAAGTTCTTCAACCCCAAAAATGCCTGTCAAGCCAGTCCCAGAATGGTAATCAAATTGAAAGGAACCCCATGACTCCTGCAGCCAAACCTTCCAGAACCAATGACCAGCCAGGCCAAGATAGGCCACCAAAAAGCCAAAAAACTGTTCCTGAAGACCCCAAAAATGACCATGAAGCTGCCAATCAAACAGCAGAACCTGAGATGTCAAGCTTTGCCACACAGATAGCACCAGAAGAATGCCCAGAGGCACTTGCATGTGAGTAAGTATATAAGTCAGAAGCACCAAAAAAATTCTGTATTATCATTCTTACCAAATAAAGTTGTTATCAACCTTTGGTTCATTAATCTGATTCCTTACATATTTTTGATACTCTTCCATCTGCAATCATCAAAGCAACAGTACCCATCCACAGGGATAAATAGCCAGACTCCAGTTGACAAACCCAAAGCCTTTGACTACTACTGCCCACTCAACACTTCCTTTGGCCCTGTGCATTTTACTGAGTATCCCCCAAACCCTGATCACAAACCCTGGACCTTGGAAGACTTGCAGTGGTACATCTGCACAAATGCCCCCAAGGAACCCTACCAAATTGTCTGTGACAGCAAAGCAATCACCATATACCCTTTGATCTTCAACGGGAAATACAACAATCCTGCTGCCTACCTGGTACCCATGTAACCACCCCTGATACCCAAACCAACCATCTCAACCCCCCACTTCTGATGCCACTGGCCAGAGTAGTTAATTCCTGGGAGTGCTTTACCTGGCGCTCACAGGATTGATTGATTCTGCCTTGCCAGCGGCTGGGCCCTGGGCTGTGGCTGGGAAGGCCCTTTCCTACCTGGTAAAGTTAGGTCCCATCATCTGATGAGCCATACCAGTACCTGCTTTGACTTCTCCCTCACCTGCTGGAGCTCCACAGTACTCCTGATATCCTTAAACACACCACTTCATCCTTACAAAAACCTCTACTCAGAAGTATTGGTTTTTGTGCCACCAAGGACAGATCCCTATGGCTCTTGATGAGAGTTTTGGTCATGGGTTTAAATACCTACTTTCTCCCCTCTCCCACACTGCTGCCCCCTGGAGGCCCCTCAGAGCAACCATCCCAGTCCTACACTGGATGGCATCATGATGGATGATTCTGCCAGAATGAGAGCCAGACTATGTAAGTCTACCCTCCTCTCTCACATATGGGGTCCTGTTCTTGTGAGGCTTCTATATTTTTAAGGTGGATAATCTTGTATGCACAGGTATTACAGTCAATCTTACTAGTATCCTTTTATTCCTCTGTTTCTGTGATTTTCACAAATACATTATCTCTCATGAGGGTGTCAAGGTGTGTAGGATATACATGGTGACACACTTTGCCTTGCTGTATAGTGAGAGTGTAGCTTTACAAATAAATGTGAGGTTTTGTCTTTCTCATTCAATATAGGCCTAGTACTATGTCATACTTAGGTATTGGAATGATGGGTCCACCAAGGGTGGTTTAAACTGTCAGGACTGAGAATTATAGTCTCAACTGATGTTTCCTATTTTGTTGATATTTATGCCAAGACTTCTGTTTGTTTATTTCCCCTTTACTATATTTGGTTGCCTATATTTCCGCAAATACTGAACCATTTCAGCCCAAATTGGTGTCAGCCAACAGCCCTCAATTCCAGCTTTCAGAATCTTACTCTTGACAATATACTTTTGATTCAAAATTATTAGTTAATCTTGCTTAAACATAATTCTCCTATCATCTCCTTTTCATAGAATTGGGTATAAAAACCCTCACAGTTCTATTATTACAAGCAATTCAATCTCCTCCTATTTAGGCTCATCAATAAAACTATTGTCTCAATCCTAGCTGTATCTCTTGTATCCTTGGGAAATAGTAATTTTTGGTGATGGTTGAGCACAGGCTTTGATACAACTGCAGCTGTTGTTGAAAAAGTCTGAAGTCTTACATAAACATCCTCTATTTGGGCCCAGAAGGGTCTATCCTCTCTGATGACTGGGGCACTTCTGTTTTCTGATATGTTTAAATGCTTTACATTGATTTTGATTGTAGGTAGTTTCATGAGGTTGGTGAATTTTTATTAACAAGGGACTGGTCTGCTCCAGTGTTTAATAGTGCTATGCCTTGATATCTGCAAAAATGAAAAGGATAAGTGAGGAGTTTATTTCATATTTGGGCAGAAAGCAGTATAGGATTTTTAGAGGGTACTTGGATCATGATGATTGAATCCATATCCTGGTCCCTGTAAGGGTCTTTTAATGTGGGGGGGGGGGGGCACTTAACTAAGCACTCTCATGACCTTTCCCTTCTTCAGGTGCAGTGACAGTGCTCATCTGGTTTGCCTGAGTGTTATGATTTCTTCTTTGAGGGTTAGGATTGTTGTCCCAATTGACTTGTTTATCAGGACAGGTGTCCTTTCTGGTTGATGGACTCTCATTATGTTTGTTAGGTACATGTTGGTTGTCATATTTTTTAGCAGCTTACTTTCCTTTCAAGAATGCCTCTTTGAAATCATTGCATCAACTCATACCAAGCTGACATCCAATGTGTATTGAGAATTTGTTTTAAAAGTCCAGGTGTGAGCTGGGTCCATCAAATTCAATGTTGTTGGGGGCTTGGTTGTGAATGTCCTCATATGCTGTAATATATTCTTCAATGGTCCCAGTCATCTTAAGGGTTTTGAGTTCTGTCATTATCATTACATCAGAGTCTTTGATGCCAAACTTTTACAGGAAGGCTTTCTAAAACGCTTTCCAGTCTTCATCTTGATCAGGTTTCTTTCAAACAAGTTGCTCACAAATTGAGAGGCCTCTCATGTTACTTGTAGGAAATTTTGCTTACCCAGAGTCTACAGGGGTAATCAACTTGTGTAAACTTGTTTTGGGTACTTTGGATCCAAAGGTTGGTATTTTCTTGGCAAACTCTTGAAAATGTCCCAATTTTTGCCGCATGGAGACACTGAAATACAATGTTAGGTATTTTGGGGGTGTCTTAAGTTGAGGGTGGGTTTAGGACTCATTAGGTGCTGAGAAAATTGTACTGTTTGCGAGGCACAGGAATATTATTGAAGACAGTGTATCCCATGGTAATGTCCTGGCCTTCTTCATATTTTTACCAGCCAGTAGAGAGGGCCATTTGCTGGATTCTTTTCTTTGGAATAATTTTTTCTTTAAGTTGTATATGTGTGGATGACCTACCTATGCCACAACTGTTGAGTATATAGTTTTGGGGAGTATATACAGCAATATAAAGAGGGAAGTTGAGAAGAGAAAGATACTCCATTTAGTGTGAAGGTAGGGAGTTATATAGTATCATGGGAAGCCACATACTATTCATGTACATCATGATGGTCATGGGGCTTGTCCAGGTAATGTTACATTTAGGATTTGAAATCTTTGATCTCTGTACAACATGAATATCTGATAAGAGTGCCAGCAATTATTCATTAATTGGTGGGTTTCTTGGGGAATTGTTTCCCTAAGAGGAAGTAATCAAATATGTTGCAACATTTCTAATTTTTATTTATACTTGAAATATGCAATTATATATATATATTTTAAAAAAATAAGCTGATGATAAGTATCCCAGCCTGAAAAACTCAAAGAATTATTGAATGATATATCAAATTCAACTTTTTATGTCTTTGGACGGGTCAACCACCTAGAGTGATATGCTCACTGGCTAATTCCTTGCTAGGACTTCCTATCATTTACTAATCGAATATAAATTTTAAGGTAAAGCTCACCTTTTTTGAATGGATGCGATTAAGTTACAATTCATTTAAATTGAAATTTATTTTCATTGACGGTAGCCTGGATTGAGCTCTACTATTTCGATCGCATTAAAGGAAAAGTAATCAAATAATCTCGGCCGGGCAAGCGAATCAAACCTCCCACATTTAAATTTAGAGCGAAACCCCACAAGTCGAACAACCACACACTTAATGACTTCCTGCCCCCTTACTAATTAGAGGTTATATGTCTCACAACATACCAAAGCAAACGCTATCTTGACGTGACCATCGCGACTGAGTATATGTTTTGCTTGAGATCTCATTGCCTTCAGTAAAACACCTTATAACCGCTCCTGAGTTATTCGACACCACGGTAAGGTACACCTTCCACCAATTTAAAATGAATAAAACTTAAAGTAAATAAAAAATAAGATAATCTTAAAAACCGCATACTATAGCGATACCAACACTAAATAAGTCCTGCTCTATCCTTAAAGTGTGTCGCTAAGACAAGATGCCAGCCTTTTTCCAGCCAGCCAAACTCATCTGATACATAAGTGGCTATAGGGTGATTTGCCCTAAGTTTTTCATAATGTGATAGGAATAAACTACCAAATTTGTTACTAATCATATAGTCAAGAACTACGAGACTGGTAGCAGCATATTTATCTTATTTCGGTCTGCAAATAAGCTTCACCAGCGGCTAATTTTTACGAGTTCACCTAACATTTTGTTTAGAGGTCACTTGGTTTCGTAAAAAGAGGTTGGTAAAGTATCACATCTCTAAAAAATATTTCTACACCACCCTTCAATGAAATATCCAGCTTAAGAGTTCGCTCACAACTTGATTAAAGTTGCTATAGCCCAGCAATCCTTCCCATTGATCTTCTGTACCAAGGGGGTAAGGTGAGAACCAAAAAGTCCAGATCATGATGAGAGCTAGACACATAATATAACTAATGAGAGATCACATGTCCAGCATGGTACTGCAGATTCAGAACCTATAGGGCAAATTATGGGATTGCCAAATCTTATGATCAAATTTCAAATCACAATTGTGACTTGGCTTTTTTAATTAATTCAATTTTTGGCATTTTATTTAAATAATTAAAATTTTCAAAGTGTCTATGAGATTCCACAATGTGAAGATGTGGGTGGGTAACTGCTTCACACAGCAATTAAGTATATTAAGGTATGAGTCCTTGGGATACATCCCGTCAAGTACACATACTCAATTACTTCCTTTGGGGGGTACAACAAAAACTCAAAGTTGTAGCTGTATATTTCAAGTGGATGGAATGAATCAACTGAAATCATAAATGTATTGTTTACATCCACCCACTGTTTTTTATATTAAGTTTACTATGTTTTTTGAAATTGCAGGATTGTCAAATCCAACAACCAAGTTTCACATCACAAATGAACACCACTAAAAAATTCAAAAACATTGTAGGATTTAGAATCTGAGTTGAATATAGGGTAGGTAAACTAGGACTAAGCAACCCAAATCAAGAAGCTCCACCATGACTAAATTCAATAAAAAATTCAATTTTGATGATCATGTTTAGACATAGAAATAAAATAAAATGTAAAATTGTCAAAAAAGGCCCTAGTAAAATTATTGTGCACTCCAAAGCACAAAAATAGAAACCATACTTCTATCCAGGATAAACCAAGGGAAAGCAATAACCCAAACACAAACCAAAAATAAGAAAGTGCAGCAATCAGGAATGGGACCCCCTGTCAGAAAGCTGGGGACAAGGTATTATTAAATCTGCCATGGTGAAATCCTAAGCACTATAGCAGTAGGAACATACTGAGAACATGTGACTTTGGCGTATCCAACAGTCTGTGATAAGACATGTTCATCAGAAGTAAGATTTTTGATAGGGCTCACAGCCCAGAGGCAAATGACGTTCTCCCTATTTCTCAATATAGTTTAATAGTTGTCTCTATATTTCACTACAGTAGTTTTAAAAGCTATGGCAATAACCAAAAATACCTCAGATTTAAACAAAATGATTTCAGATTTAAACAAAATCCAACTCTCAGGTTAAAATATACACTCTATTAACAGGGTTTATTGGCGTTAATGGGCAAAATGAGTCAACACAGCAACAAAAGGCTCACACGCAAAGCAAAACCATTCAAAATACAATCCAAAATACATTGATTCACAAACAAAATGATGTGAGTTGACTTTTGGTGTACATATGGGTCATTATTTTTTTGTTATGCCTAGGCGCCAGATTTATTCTTTTATAACTTAA
>QTSX02000959.1:74818-113099 GCA_014839935.2 Entomophthora muscae | reverse complement strand
ACAAAAGGCTTGTAATTGGGGTCAATGGATGAGGAGGTGTATTGGCTGCTGTCACCTGGGTTGAGGATGTTAGTGTGAGGATTGCCCTCAAACTCATATTCAGCAGCAGGTTATCTGGCCCAGAGGAGTCAAAGGCTTTCCTCTAGGGTATCCAAGGTAGAGCTGTTTTGTCCGCTAATATCTCTAGCAGTGGCAGCAGCAACTCCAAATTTGTCAATCTTAATTTGTTGCACCAATAAGGTGCCAGCAATCCTGTTGAGGCGAGAGGTCAGGGAAGTGGTCTGGGCAATCAAGGGGATAACCTGTCCATTCATTGTCTTGGTAAAGCGGGAGAGGTTTTGTACCTCTCTCTCCAATGCATCCTGCCTATCAGCAACATCATTTGTTACTTCCCCTAGCTGATCCAGGGCAAGGGCGCAGTTGACCCGGGGTTGGCCTTCCAAACCAGGGCAGCAACCATGATTACCATGAGCAGGAGTATTACAACTTCAGTTTCCTCTTCACCTTCAGACTCAGAGGACAAGTCCTCAGGATTAGAGAGGCATTGTATTAAGTACTCAATTCCTCCTTGCAAAGTAGCTACTTGGTCAGTGAGCAAAGCAATGCAAGGGACAGGCATAGGTTCAACTGGAGGGGGGTTCTGAATAGAAGATTGACGCCAAGTGGTAGCCTTGAGCTTGGCCATTGCTTCCCATACCTTGGCTTTAAAGTCAGATGGGACCTCAACAGGAGGAGCAGGAGGCGTCACCTCAATAGATGCTACTCTATTATACACATGACTTTGCACTTGATATAGAGTGTTGCCTAGTGCAGCCTTATCCAGACCATATTGATGCTGCAGATGGCGGCCTCAAGTATCAACATGAGTTCCAACCAATTTGAGTTGAGGATTAATATGTGCTTGAAATTGGTTAAGTTTGTTAACCAGAGTCTCAAAATCCTGGTGATGCTTTAGCAGAGAGGCCTCAATTTGCCCACGCCACGTTGCTTGATGCTCATCCAATTTGCATAGTCAATCCTTGATGTATCCAGGGAGCAAGGAACAAAGGGAATTCAGTGAGGAGGTCAAGTACTTCTGGGAGGCCAGCAAGTTGTGCTGGTTATTGGAAATACACACAAAGAGACTGTGGGGCCATTCTTGATATGCCATATTCTGAGCATGGTTGTTTGAGACAGCGGTGGCTACAGCATTTACAAGCTGGTTCTGGGATCCTAATGCAAGTTGATGGTGAACCAGGGCAGGTTGGATGAACTAGTTGGCTAACACGCCAATTGCATCCATGGATTCCATCAGAGCGGGGGGAGACCAAAGTCCAAGAGGAAGGAATACAGGTCTTTGGAAGCATACCTGGGACAGAGACCAGGGATAGTATGCATTGCCACAGTGCCAGAGTAAGTAGGGAGCGGGCGGCAGCAATAGCTTGCTTGTAGTTGAGAGAGAAAGCTGAAAGAGGGCCCAGGGGACAGCATCAGTACCATGGGAGTTGAGGGGGGCATTGGTGATGTCTTCTTCTAGAGGAGGACTAGAAACTTTAGGTTGTTTGGGTACTTCAGAAACAAAGGGAGAAGGGCAAGAGAATGCGCGTGGGAACGGGGTAACCGAGGGGCTTGCAGCCCCAGTAGTGAGCACCATTTTGTTGTGTTTAGCTCCTGGGGACAATATTCAGGAGGACATGGTGAGAAATCTTTATAACAAAAGATTTGAGGTTCAAAGCTAGCCTTGGATTAGCCTTCAGGGCAAAATTAAGGGCACATACCTTAATTTCCTGGAAACAAGATGTGAAAGTCCTTTTGGCAAAAAGGACAGGGAAAAGGCTTGAAGAATATCAAAGCTAACACAAATGTGGATAAACTTGTCTTTATTAGGAGAAGTGATTCTACTTAATAGTAGACAAGGGTCAATGATCACTCATTGGGTAGACAGAGTGGCAGAAGGGGTCATGTTGGGATGAGTTCATACCAGGATCAGTCACAGACAGGTATGATAATCCGGAATGGGTGAATATTGAGCCAGACCCATTTGCAGAAGACAAGGAATTTCTGAAATCAAAAGCGAAACTGACTAAATCTTCGCACATATCAATATTCGAAGGCCATATCGAAATGGCATTAATGGCGCGATTTATGACAGAAACCATATATTTGCAACGCTTGAGTCTAATATACCTGCTAACCAAAAATCTGAAACTTCGCCAGCAGATGTAATAGTTCTTTATATACTGGTTTAATAATTGTATTTTAGCACTCTGATTTTAGTACTCTATTGTTTGGGCGAGCTTCTGAAAAATCTGCGGTTTACTCTCGAGCTGACCGCTTTCGAGTTCGGGAAGTTCACCGATTTCACCATATTGATCCAAGAGGGCGGGCCCTGATTTAGGATTTTATATGCGGTTTTTTGAAGAGCTGGGGGCCTAAGAATTCCTCAAAATTTTAGTCAAGCATCGTCTGTCAATAAGATCAAAGATCAAACAGGGCTTCGACTGAGCAAGGCTTTGATCAAAGAGCAAGAGTTTGAAATGGCAAAGTCCAAAAACAAGTACGCAGCGCTGAGTTCCAAGAAGGATCCGGCTTCCGGTAAAAAGTCGGCATCTGTCCAAGATGTCGAACCTGATATCAATACCCCGATAGAAGTCCTCCCAGGAGAGGGGATGAGTAAGAAGCGCCGAAAGCTTAACAACAAGAAAAATAAGCTGGATTCCAAAAGGAACAGCGGTATGAGCGATTCTGAAAAGGAGTGGCTTGATATATCTATCAGTAAGCCGCCCCCTATCCCAGTTGAAACAGATAAGCTCAAAGGGAACGATGGCACTGCTCAGAAAACCGCAAAGAAAAAGAACCGAAAGGGTAAAGTGTTAAATATAGAATGACCTGCCCTGGGATTCTGTAAAGGCTCCCGATGGTATCTTCCTTTCTGACGATGCGAGTGGTTTTCTTGGACTTGAGGAGATAGAGGGTGTTGAGTGTGAATGGATAGAGAATGATCAAATTGGAAAATACCTCACTGCTAGAGTAAGCTTAATTTCGATGTTTTTAATGATTGAAACGTTGTGTTTTGACTTTGGGATACTTTTTTATCTCTCCTCTTTTAATCCTTATGTTTAGATTGTTAACCCTAGTACCAAACATTCTCAAAAAAAGGAAAGCAAATTTAGTATTCAAGAACCTTTAAGCTATGAAGAAATGGCAGGACAAGATTTTATTCACGTTGATGATTTTTCTGAAGAAGAGCCTGAGCCTGAACCCCTTCCAAAGTCAAAAACTAAAACTAAAAAACCTTTGGTTCTTAAGCCAGAAGTATCTAAACTAAAAGAGGAAAGAGAGGCTTTGTCACTTGAATCCACTCATGAAAATGGACCTGAACCTGTGAAATCGAAACAACCCAAAGAAGAATCTGAAGATTTTGATCTCACTTGCTTGCCTGTAACCAAAAAGAAAGCTAAGAAACCCAAAGTGGTTGCGAAAAAAACTGAGGAAGTCGTAGAAAGCTTTGGTAAAATAAACCTTTCTTCTTTTTTATTCAACTTTCTAGTTCCTCTTCCCTTTTTACAAAATTGGTCGCAGTTTGATTTAGCAAGCCCGATTTTGCAGGCCATCCAGAAGCTCAACTTTCAAACTCCCTCGCAGATCCAACTTGAAGCACTCCCCCATGCCCTTAGACATCGTGATATCATTGGTTGTGCAGAGACGGTATTAAGCTTGTGGTATATTATATTCACATAGTCTAGGGCTCAGGAAAGACGCTTGCCTTTGGATTGCCTCTTATTCAGCGACTATCCATGCTTGATCTCACTTTACCAGAAAACGATTGTCTGCATGGTCTCATTCTAACCCCCACTCGAGAGCTTGCCATCCAGATTGCCGACCACCTCAAGGCCGTTTCTCAATTTCTTCGGATCAAGGTACTTTCTTGAATTTCTTTTTCTTAAATGTAGATTTCAACAACAGTTGGAGGCATGTCTATCCAAAAACAAGAGCGCCTGTTTAACAAGACCCCTCACATCATGATAGCTACACCAGGGCGTCTTTGGGAACTCATGAATCAAGTATGCTCTTTAATCTTCTCTAACCAAAGCCTAGAACGACGCTTACATGAATAAAGTGCGGGGAGTTCAATATCTTGTACTGGATGAAGCAGATCGGATGGTAGAAAAAGGGCATTTCAAGGAGCTTGAGTTCATCCTTGATCATTTAAACAGAACAAAGTAAGGAGATTAACTGGCATGTGCTGATCGTTTAGGGTTTCTGATGATCCAAGCGAGAAAGGTAAGTTAAACTTTGGCGTAGCTAAAGTGCAGTGTTCAAGCGACGCCAGACATTAGTGTTTTCAGCAACCCTCGACAACTACTTGGAACAGAGCACCAAGCACAAGCATTCCCAATCCAAGAATACCTCGACAATCGGTAGAATACTTGCAAGCAAACTAACATAGCAGATTCTATTCTTGAAAGAATCCGATTCAAAGACCCCAAGCCCATGAGAATTGATCTCTCCAGCAAGAAACTCACTTCAGAAAACTTAGTTGAACGACGTATAGACTGCGTGAATGCCGAAAAGGTAAACTGCTCTCAACCAAGCTTATGTCCAGGATCTTTTCCTTTATTTCCTTGTTACCCGCTATCCAGGAAGAACCCTTGTCTTTGTCAACAGCATCGATACTATCCGCCGCTTAGTACCCTTGCTTGTGCTCCTAGGAGTCAATGCCTTCCCTCTGCATGCTCAAATGCAGCAGCGTCAGCGCCTCAAGAACGTTGATCGCTTCAAGTCTCTCGATTCTTCTGTTCTGATTGCGAGTGACGTTGCTTCTCGAGGCCTTGATATTCCTGGCGTGGAACACATCATCCATTATCAATTGGCACGTACGCCTGATTTGTATGTCCATCGCTCAGGACGCACTGCCCGAGCCCAGCGCCAAGGCATCAGTATCATGCTTTGTAGTCCAGATGAGCTCAAATCGTACCGCGCCACTTGCCGTGCCCTGAAGCGTACCTCCATCCCCGAGTTCCCGTTTGATTCCATCCTGGCTGCCAAGCTTGCCCCTAGAATTGCATTGGCCAAGAAGATTGACAGTCTTCAACACCGCCTCGACAAAGTATACATTCTCCAAAACAATCTGCTCATCTTTATAGGAAAGCACCGAGAAGAATTGGTTTATTAAGAACGCCGAGGCCATGGAAATCGAGCTTGACGACTAGTAACCAACTCTGCCTTCAAGTTACTAATATCCAGTTACAAGGACTCAGACTCTGAGGAAGAAACTCAGGGCTCCATTGCCAAGCAGAAGCGTCAAAAAGTTGCTGCTCTTAAAGCAGAACTTAAACAGATGATGAGTACCGATGTTCTCCCTCTTGGGGTATCATCTTATCTCACCCAAGGAGTTCATTCACAATTTGCATCTTCTCTTAGCCAAGGTATTAACTTTTGTTTACAATCCTTAAACTTAATCACCAAGGTCCTTTCCGGGGAGTTGCAGCATCGCATGCCATTGATGATGCCCAAAAGGCCCGTAAAAATAAGTGCTAATCCATAGATGTACAACAAAAAGCTTCGATTATACTGGCTACAATATAGAATACTTCTACCAATGCTACTTCTATCTGCCTATTTTACAATAGGCTCTACCTTCAGCTTGATGTTTGTATGACCTAACCTTTGTATCACGATGATTATGCTTAGTAAGATTTAGCCAACAATTTATGTGAAACATGCTTCAATATGTTGTGCACATGTGTATCACTTACATAGTTAGGGTTGTGGCAGCCTGCTTTGGTGGGTTAATCTGCTCTGAGCCTTTTAAGTTTAGAGCTAGAAATTTACTAGAGGTGGGTTAACACTACCCTATACATACTCTTTCTTATGGGGTTGATTATATTTGCTATTAATGGTAATTGTGAGGCTAATACATTAGTTAACACTATCAAAAATATTAGTCTGTTATTTGCTATACTTGTATATTCCAACCATATGATACTAAACAATAGGCTTGCTGCACTTCTTAAGTTATCTAATCAAGTTGAATATACAATAAGCTTGTATATATTTATAATAAGCTATGGCTTGTAAATAAACTTTAGTTCTTTCTCTCCCATGAATTATATCCTAATATGTCTAATCATAGACTTTTTTCATCAATGTACCGCTTCTTCCAGCCTGCCAGCCCCTCTGCCCGCAGTTTTCTGTCTGCCAGGTGTTTTTTACGGTCCTATGCATTTTATAGGGTACTATCTGAAGCCCAAACTTAATGACTACACCACTGAAAAGATACTGTTGAATGATCCCCTGGCCTGCACCAAAGAGTTAACCTGCTTCAACTGTAAAGGCATTTGGCACATAGCAGAACCCTATCTGTTTAAGGATAAGTACAACTTCCTTCCCGCCTGCTAACTCGACAAAGAGCCCCCTCTCATGCCCAAACCCATGTCCATGTTTGCCACTGATCTTCTCTTGGACAACACCAACAAGCTATTAGGGATAGTGTATATCCCCCTCATGGGGGTGATTGACACTATAATTCCTGCTGCTGGTCCAAGGTCCTGTGTAGAACAATCTTTATTGTACATTTTCAAGTTAGCACCCAAGGTATTATGGGCCTTACCTGCCCGGCTAGCGGCCCATCCTATTCCAGATTCTGACGGGATGGCCGCCCAAGGTTGGTTCCCTTGCACCAATTCATGAAAAACTATCCAGTCTTCAAAAAATAAATTGGTTAAGATTATAGCACCAGATAATTTAAAATAAGATACATAAACAGAGGTGAAATACAGAAGCCTAGTATATGAGCAATTAGGTTACAGTAGAACACCAAACAGTGGGCATAAACAGCGCTGCAAGACAAGAACCTACCAAAGAAGGGCTGCCAAACCCTTGGTTATTTGGAGAGTTAACATGCGGTTATGGGCAAAAATGAGTCAAGAGTGGGGCTGCTAAGCTAACTTGGGAGAGCCCAGATACTCCCTCATCTGTAATATTCAATTTGGGTAAGTTAGCTACCCAGCATTCACCATTTGGTGTTAATGACACTTGGCCTTCTGGTTTCCAAAAGATTTCTGATTATGACATCTGTCACAGCACATAGCTGTGTCCAGCTGGCCTCCTACAAGAGAGGCCGACCAGGTCTGAAAGGCCATATAGACAATAGGGGCAATTCTGACCAGGTAATTGACAGCAGTGCCCCAGGGACACCAAATATCAGTGTGGGGTACAGCCTGATCAGCTAATCCCAACACTGTTATGCAGACAACCCCCAGTCTACTGAAATCTTGGACAGAATGAGCCTCTGATAAAGGGAGAACAGTAGGGATTTCTACCATATACAATGGGAGCAGGCCTCCTGAGGCAAAGGTTGGGTGACCAGAAGAGAGATTCAAGTGATGAAAGTGGCAGAACTCTGGGTCTGGAATGTGAGCAGAGGCAACTAGGGGAGATAAAAGAGATCCTGGTGACAACAGATGGGAGTAGTAATTGTGAGAGAGGGGAATTAAACTAAATAAGCCTGGCTCTCATTGCAGGGAAAGATTCCACCATAATGCATTTAGTGTATCACTGGGATTGCTGTTCAAACAGGGGTCTATAAGGACAAAATGGGGGTTACAGGAGGAAAGTAGGCATTAGAAGCCATCAAGAGCATGTCTGATAACAATCAAGGGGTGCTGTGAGAGAGGGGAGGCTAAACTAACTAAGTTTGGCTCCCATCCTGGAGGGAGGATCCACCAGGACACCATCCAGTACAGGACTGGCATGACCGCTCAAAGGGGCGTCCATAGGGAGGACGCGGCAGATACCCGGGGAAAGTAGGAGTCCAAGCCCATCAAAGCCATTCTGCTAAGCACCCAGGATGCCCGTCTGGGGGTGAGCTCTGGGTTTCCCAAGCCTTCCTCTGGAACCAGGACCAGTGGATCCTCAGAGGGGAGGGGCGTAGGATAGGCCAGACTGGGGGGCAGAGGAGGCTGCCTTGACGGCAGGAAACTCTAGGTCATTGCAGGTTAGGCTCCTCACTACGTTCTCACTGGTGGTGTATATGTCCTGAGCGTGTGTGGGGATATCTTTGAAAATGTTCAAGAACTGATTGGGGTTGGTGCCAACGTGGAGGAAAGAATTATAAATACAACCCCAAAGATCTGGAGAGGTAGACCAAATCATTATCAGAGCTGGCGCCAAGGTAAAAATCACAATCTTGACTAGGGGAACCAACATTTTTAGAATCTGAGAGTGAAGCCTAACAAAATGCAGATAATTTTGGTGTTTTTAGCCTTAAACTCAGAGCAGAGGGCTCAAGGGCAAGCAGAAGATCTCTTAGACGTAATAGGAGGACAGGGAACAAAAACCACAGACCAAATTGGTTTAAGAGCAATTATGAAAGCTTTACAAGGTGTAGTTGAAGTCTAATCGCAAGCAAAAGCAAAACAAGTGTGAAATTGAACTTAAAGTAGGTAATTATATTAAACACACTACTAACTTTTAAAATCAAGTTGTTTCCTTCAAAGCAAAAGTGATAAACTTTAACTTTGACGTTAACAACATCTATAATGACTTCAGAAAGCGGCAAGAAAGCCCAACAGAAAGGGAAATATGTAAGGATAGAGAAAACCAATGCTAACACTTTAGAGGATCAAAAGGGGCCAAGCAAGGGACCCAAAAGACAACTAAAATTTCTAAGTAAAAAGGTTCAAACTTTAATTGTAAGAATGAGCAAGCAGGGGACCAAATTCCCCTGCCTTGCTTAGAGAAAAGACTATTGAAATTAAAGGTCAGGTGACCTCAGCCAGTCATTTGATTGGGTGAAGTAGAACTTTTGCCAGTAATTTCAGGGGGTTTGGATGGTTTCTCATCAATTTCTGACCCAATCTCTGATTGGATAGTGCCTAAAGAACACTTCTGAAAGCCCATCAATTCCAGCTGAGTTGGGATTTAATGATTTGGCAGTAGCGCGACCTGATTGCTTAAACCTAATTAATTTCAAATGTGGTTGAGCCCAAGCCAGAATATAGTCCAAATTAATCAGGGATTCCTCCAAAGTGGGGGCAGAATCCAAAGCACCATTATTTACCACTTGAGAAGGGTAAGCCAACACAAATCTCTCATTGATTGTGTGGGCCAAATCTTCAAGGGAATTGAGGGGCTTGGCTGGCTTCTGAGCAGATTTTTTTGTGCGGCGCGGGAAGATTGTCCTATCCAGGGCTAAAGGGGGAAGTGACTTTACAGATGCAGCCTGGGGGAAATATGGGTTACTGTGCAATTGGTTCAGTAACAGGAACCTTGGTAGGCACATCAGGAAAATAGGCCAGTCTCACAGGCACAGGAGAATAGAGAACCATCTTCTGGAAAAGGGGAAAGTCTTTGTCACCTGAAGCCAGGTTCTTAAAAAGGGAACTAATGGAAGCCAGTACCCCACAAAACCTATCAAGCAAGTTGTTCATCACGTAGAGAAGACAGTAACAGTCTTCCTTTAACAGAGTCAACTGATGCAGACAACCACTGTTACACTTCAGGAGAGGCAGAACACAGAAAAAGAAGAACTGGGAGCACTGTGAACACCATGAATTTGGCAAAGGGGAGAGTCAAGTTTGTCTTGATCTTACAATTTGGAAACTTCCAGGTGATTGCAATTAGGTTGTAGCTTAAAAAAAGGGTTTTGGGAGTGTTCTAGAGTAAAACCAAAGGTTTGGATGCTATATCAGACGTTTGAAAGCAAGGAGATCACTCAGAAGTCTTTAAATTAAAAAGAAACATTTTTTGAACCAAGTTTTTGCTTTAAATCCCAGAAACCCAACTTGAAGTAAGTAATTATATTGATTTTATTCATAAAATCAGATTCAAACATGCTTTTTAAAAGCATAAAGTAAAGGCCTGGGTTCAAAGCCGCACTGAGATGCGTAAGATATAAACTTAGATGATTAACTTTAATGTTGTCAAAACAACAGGGTCAGCCCCCAGCAAGGTTCCAACTAAGCAGTTTTGAGATCTGCAATCCAACTTCCCAGTGACCCCAAGCCAAATGCAGAAGTTGACTTAAATTTCCAACCCTACTGCCAGAAATTGCACAATTAATGCTATTTTGATATGGCCTTTGAATATCAATAGCTGCAAAGATTTGGCTGGGTTCTCTTTTGATTTTGGATATTCCTTGGCTTCTGTAAATGGGTCTAGTTTAATATCCACCCATTCTGGTTTATGGTACCTGTCTATGAATGATCCTGGTATGACCTCATCCCAATGTGACCCCCTCAGCCACTCTGTCTTCCTAATAAGTGATCACTGTTCCTTGTCTACTATTTAAAGTAGAATCATTTCTCCTAATAAAGACAAGTTTATCCAAATTTGCGTTGGCTTTAATAATCTTCAAGCTTTTTTCTTTCCTTTTTGCTAAAAGGAATTTCACATCTTTTATTCCAGGAAATTAAGGTATGTGCCCTTAATTTTGCCCTGAAGGCTAATCCAAGGCTAGCTTTGAACCTCAAATCTTTTGTTATAAAGATTTCTCACTGTGTCCTCCTGGATATTGTCCCCAGGAGCTAAACACAACAAAATGGTGCTCACTACAGGGGCTGCAAGCCCCTTGGTTACCCTGTTCCCACATGCATTCTCTTGTCCTTCTCCCTTTTTTTTCTGAAGTACCCAAACAACCTAAAGTTTCTAGTCTGCCTCTAGAAGAAGACATCACCAATGCCCCCTCAACTCCTATGGTATTGGTTCTGTCTCCAAGGCCCATGTGGGCCCCCTTCCAGCTTTCTCTCTCAATTACAAGAAAGCTTGTGCTGCCGCCCACTCCCTTCTCCATTCTGGCACTGTGGCAATGCACACTATCCCTGGCCTCCGTCCTGGGTACGCTTCTGAAGACCTGTACTCCTTCCTTTTGGACTTTGGTCTCCCCCTGCGTTGATGGAATTCATGGATAAAATTGGCGTGTTGGTCAACCAGTTCATCTAACCTGCCCTAGTTCATCATCAACTTGCCTTAGGATCCCAGAATCAACTATTAAATGCTGTAGCCATTGCTGTCTCAAATAACCATGCTCAAATATGGCCTATCAAGAATGGTCCCACAGTCTCTTTGTGTGTATTTCCAACAACCAGCGTGATTCATTGGCATTGCAGAAGTACTTAACCTCCTCCCTGAACTCCCTTTGTTCCTTGCTCCCTGGATACATCAAGGACCAACTATGCAAATTGGATGAACATCAGGCAGCGTGGCGTGAGCAAATCAAGGCCTTTCTGCTAAACCATTGCCAGGATTTTGAGACTCTGGTTAGTGAGCTTAATTAATTCAGGGAGCATGTCAACTCACAACTTGAATTGGTAGGAGCTCATGTTAATAATTGAGGCCGCCATCTGCAGCATCAATACGGTCTGGATAAGGCTGCACTAGGCAACACTCTATACCAAGTGCAAAATTATGTGGATGATAGGGTAGCGTCTATTGAGGTGACTCCTCCTGCTCCTCCTGTCAAGGCCCCATCTAATTTTAAAACCAAGGTATGGGAGGCAATTGCCAAACTCAAGGCTACCACTCAACGTCAAGCTTCTGTTCAGAACCCCCGTTTAGTCAAACCAATACCTGACCCTTGTATTGCCTCCCTCACTGATCAGGTGGCTATCTTGCAGGGTGAAATTGAGTACTTAAGACAACGCCTCTCTAATCCTGAGGACTTGTCCTCTGAGTCTGAAGGTGAAGAGAAAACTGAAGTTGTTAATACTCCTTCTCAGGGCAATCATGGCTGCTGCCCTGGTTTGGAAGGCCAACCCCGGGTCAACTGTGCACGTGCTCTAGATCAACTTGCCAAAGTGACAATTTATGTAGCTGATAGGCAAGACACGTTGGAGAGAGAGGTCCAAAACCTCATGCTTTACAGAGACTCTAAATGGACAAGTCGCCCCCTTGGTTACTCAGACCACCTCCTTGACTACCCTTGTCAATGGGATTGCTGGCACCTTGGCAGTACAACAAATCAAGATTGATGAGTTTGGGACTGCTGCCACAACTGCCCAAGACATTAGTGGGCAGAATAGCTCTACCTTGGACACTTTAGAGGAAAGCCTTCAAAATCTCTGGGCTAGACAACCTACTGCTGAATCCAAATTTGAAGGCAACCCTCACATTAACGTCCTCAACCCTGGTGAGAACAGCCAGTCCTTGTCTTTGTCCATTGACCCAAATTATAAGCCAACTTTCAAGCAGATATTCAATCCCAAGACCTCTACCATTGCTGCTTTTCTGACCATTTATGAAATTGCAATTCATAGGGCTACTGACAAAATCAAGAAGGAACACATCCTTACCTGCCTTCATCCCACTTGCCAGGAAGTTGTGGTACCCAAGCTTCCTTCTATTGTCACCTGGGAGGATATGAAGCGCCTCCTTATTGAAGAGTTTGGAGGAGACCTCAGCTTGGAAGTCAAGAAAGATGCATTTATGCATATTGCTTTCAAACCCAAGGAGACCCTGGCTGAGTTCGCAGATTGTTTCTACATCAAAGGCCAACAGTTAATTACTAGTCAACATTTAACTCCCCAGGAAGCCTATACGGCTTGTTCAAATGCTTTGAAGGTGAACCAACTTCTATGTCTACACTTTAAGGCACACAAGGCTTCACTCACTTCCATGAAGAGTATTAAGACGCTCTTACAAGATATGCATTTGACACATGTAGGTACAGTGGTGCGTGAGAACAAGGCCAATAATTCTGGGACCACCTCTTGTACACCGCGCATTATGACTCTGGGTACTAGTGGACAGGCTAAGAGACAGGGATGTCATAACTATGGCCAGATTGGACACCACTTGCATACTTGCACTAATCCCTGAGTGAAAGGTTGTGATCCCAAGGAACAGGCAGGAAAAGAGAGGTCAGCTTAGAGACGGAGACACTCTCTGCTGATCAATCTCCCCACGTCTCCCCCTGATCCTCCTTCTGATGAGGAAGCTCTGTCTTCCTCTGGCCCAACTATCCTTCATTTATTTCATGATCTTTCCAGTGATTTGGACCCTGAAGATTCTGATAATGAATATCATGATAGTTATGGCTATTCCATCTTGGCTGTTCTGGAAACTATCTCTGTCCCATACAAGCTTTGCTCTGGGAAGACCAACACCACCACTTCTTGAGTACCTGCAAGTGAAGCTAAAACCATGGTGGCTTGCCCTTACCTAGCTCAGGCTCATTGTCCCCCCATCTTGGTTGATTCTTCTGAGGAAGCAGCCAAGCTAGCCAAAGCTCTCTTCCAAAACGTAACTGTATCTCTCCCACTGCAGACTGTATATAAGGAGATTCCTGCGTTACGGTGCATGCTAGCTAAATGGGAAAAAGAGCTAGAGGCTGCACAAGATGTGTTGGCAGACTTGCCCCCCTTTGGGAAAGATACAACCCGTGTGGAAATATCAATCCAAAAGGTTAAAATCAAAGCCATCTTGGACACAGGTTCTCCAGTCAATGTAGTATCTTAAAAACTAATGAAGAAACTTAAGCTGGCCCCTGACCTCAACTACACTCAGTTGTATGACACCGCTGGCATGGCAAAAACGCGGGCCATTGGTGCCTACTCCGCTCTACCTATGAGGTTTGGGAAACTCCTCATTGCTTCCCCCGCTGTAGTCCTTGAGAACAAAAGCTATGACCTCTTGGTTGGTACTCAATTCCTCTGAGAATATAACGGGATTGTAAACTTACAAGATGGATACATTTTGCTCTTAGGATATGAGGTTCCTTTGATCTTTGAGGAACCTCCGCGCTTCCCAGGAAAATGTCTTAAAACTTGCGTGCTTGAGTACCCTACGGGTATCTTCTCTCTCAAGTATAGGACTCACTCCTCCAACATGTGTACCCCTCCTCCTTCCTGCCCTGCAGAGGAAGGGGTACCTCTACTAGCACCAGCGGCTAGCACTATTACTCTGGGCTCTCAAGTGGTGATTGATTCCCAGATTTCTTATGAGCTACCTGAAAATTTCTTCTTGGAACTTTACTCACCTGAATGCCTAAGTTGTAAAGAGCCCCACCTGTATCCTGGGATTCTAGATTAAACCCACAAAGAGCCCGTACAATTACTGCTTGCCAACCTGACAGCCCGGCCCATGCAGGTGACCCAAGGCCAGGTTGTAGGGCATGGTTGTATACTGGGAGCAGAGCAAGTGGCCTCCCTCTACCCCTTCAGAACTTTTAGTGATTTCAATCTACCTGAAGACAATCCTCAAGTTCTCTCCTTGTTCACTGCTGCTGACTTCCCCCAATTGTCTTCCGTCCAACAAAAAGACATGCTGGACCTGCTCAATCAGTTTAGCAACATCTTTGCCTCTGGACCTATGGACTATGGCCTGGCTAAGGGAGTCATCCATCAGATTGATACTGGGGATACACCCCCTTTTTGTGCCAAACCATACTGCCGTGCAGTAGTTTTAAAAGCTATGGCAACAAGCAAAAATTCTTCATATTTAAACAAAATGATTTCAGATTTTAACAAAATCCAACTCTCAGGTTAAAATATACACTCTGTTAACAGGGTTTATTGGCGTTAATAGGCAAAATGGGTCAACACAGCAATAAAAGGCTCACGCGCAAAGCAAAACCATTCAAAATATAATCCAAAATACATTGATTCACAAACAAAATGGTGTGAGTTGACTTTTGGTGTACATATGTTTACTATGTGAATTGGTGACAAAATACACCCAAGCAAGGTGTGTCAAAACTCAATCCAAAAACGAAACACAATAGCAACTCACTATGTAAACAAAATCACTCATGCAATGTGTGCAATGGATTGTAATCATGAATGATACCAGAGTATCTAAAATAAAGACACAAGATCTGAAACATAAATTTTAAAAATATTGTGTTGGGTGGTTGAATTTGGCAGTAAAATCTAGGAAAATGGGTGGATTTGTTTGATTATTCTAAAATGGGTGTTGTAAAACCAAAAACAACTAACTAAGAAATAAAAAATCTATAATTGGAATATTGGGTGGGAAAAAATATTAATTGAATATCCATAAACAGATAAAAGCAAAAATTAAAATTAGGGAGTAACTTAATTGAATTTTATTTAATATTTTATTAAATTCTCAAAATGGAAGAAACACAACAACAGAGTACCAATGCACCTGTTGTGCGCCGCGGTCGCAGTTGCCCCCACGGGTCAAAGAATAGACTTAGTACAACACAAGTGCCTACTCAGGAGGAAGGCAGGAGAGGAGAGTTCCATAGTGACGCTACACTGACATAGCCAGTTCAAGGAGCACAAGCTGCTAGGGTGCGGAGCATAAACCCTTGGGTCCCAAAGCTGACCCGGAAGCCAACCAAGGTCACCACTACCAAAATGGTTAGAAACAAGTAGGTAGAACTTACTTTGTATGTGTTTGATGTTGTGTACCGGCAAGAGTCAGTCCCGTCAGCCATGCTGGAGAAGGTGAAGCATGTACTTGATACTAGCTATGAGCGCTACGTCAGTGATGGCAATCAGGAGGATGACAAAGAGCCCCAGTTCTACCAAACCAATGAGGGACAGCTGGTGCTAAAGAAAGTTGCTATGTTTTACACCAAGGTGCCCATGCCCTGTGTTGTGCCCAATCCCAATGAGTTGACCCCTACTGCCAAAAAGCCCACCCAGAAGCGCATCCCTGACATCAAACACATCATCCTGCTTAAGCTAATGCGGGAATTGGGGGACTACAAGGCGGCCGTGGCCATTGTTGGAGTGGATCCCAAATACGCCAGCAAGACCTTCCATAAATTCATTAATACTGGTCGTGTCCTTGCTGCAGAGAAATCCTTGCACGTGTCAACCATGCTCACCAAGGAGCACAAATAGGCAATCCACCAGTGGATCACCCAGGACTGCCATCTTGAACTGGCAAATATACAGGCCATGGTCAAGTCTGCTTTTGGGATTGAGGCCTCAATTTCCTTTTACCACCATCTGGTGAAGGGAATGTGATTTTCTTGGAAAAAGCTCAGGGTATCCCCCTATGACAGAAACAGCCCAGCCAACATTGACGTCTAGAAAAATTACGCGGAGGTGTACACTGCCCTCAAAGCCAAGGGGACGGTGAAATTCTATTATATTGACAAATTAGCATTTGCCTTGTTGATGCGCAATGAGTATGGGTATGTCCCTAGAGGCTCCAATGATGGGATGGCTTGGCGTGCTGCAGTCCGCGCCATAGCATACTCAATGGTGGCTCTCCTCGGTCCAAAGGGGGTTGAGCTCTACCAAATGATACTAGGCTCCCACAATAGCTGGACCTTCCTATTATTTCTCCAATTGGTCCAGGAGCACCTGAGGCGCACAAGCCCGGGCTTCACCAATGTGATTGTATTGGACAATGTTGGTCTCCACAAGGTGGCTGACATTCTTGAGGAATTCCCAATGATTGACACAAGCATTTCAGTGGGCCCCCAGCAATTGGCCACAGCAAATATGCACCTTCTCTTCCCCCTGCCTATTTGCCCTTCCTAAATCCCATTGAGGAAGTCTTTGGGTGGCTCAAGCAAGTCATCAAGCAAGGAACCCCAACTGGGACTGAGGACCTGTTTGATTTGCTGCAGGCTGGGATCCATACCCTCCCAGCTGAGACTGTGGCCAAATTCTATGGCCACACTGATTTTTTCATCCCCGTGTGCCTAGCCAAACAGCCAATCAATTAAAGGCTTAGTGTGTCCAACTTTTTTATATTCTCTAATTTATTATTCAATATTTATTAATTATCATTTTATATTTAGATGTTTCCACGCCCACAATCACATTCAGAAGATCCATCAATAGATGTAAGTATTTTATTTATTTTATTGTATATTATTTTATTATGCCATCTGAGGTAATCCCAAACGCTCAGTACTGGATTACGCAAAAATATTTAAATCACTTTGATCAAATAAATGTAAAAATAATTTAAAAAAAATAAACGTAAAATGTACAAGTTAGAATTTATTTTATTAACATATAATTTTATACTTTTATGAAACCCATTTCTGCAATATATTTTGCAAATCTTGTTTGCTAAAATATTATTTGAAAATTAATTATAATAAAAATATTGTAGAGTATAAAGATGTTTATTAGAAGAGAGAATTTATTACAATCACCTGTAGTGAGTTTGGTGGTATGTACCCACCCCACAATGGAGGTGGCGCACAACCTCCACTGCCACACCGTGGACAGTGGATACACCCGTATTGAAATACTCCCTCCTGCTGGTGAAAGGCAGTAGGGTCAGGTGGGAGTGAAGCAGCAGCTTTTCAGGCGGGGCTGCAAACCCGAAGATGCCTGCCAGGACCAGGGCGTCCTGGATCACATGATCCACAGAGTTGTATTCAGGGGGGACCTTCTTCCTGTCAAATGCAAGCCAGGCCTTGTCAATCCCCAGAAGGACCCCGTCCAGGTCCTCAACAGACGCGCCCATCCCAAAGAAGAATAAGAACCCCAGGTAAACAACCAGATGAAGCCTTTGTCCAGCAAAGGCTTCTGTAAACTTGCACAATTTATTATAGACCGTGCTAATCTTCTTCTTGTGCTTTGCCTTGGTAAAGGTCAGCTCCATAGCTGCTGGGACCCCCGTCCTGTTGGCACTCCAGGCCAGCCCAAAGTTCGCCAGGAGGATCTTGGTCTTCTTTACAGCTGTTGCGTCTGCAACAGCCAATTTTGACACCACGTGCCCAAAGTTGTCCAGAAGGTAAGATAGGGTGTGCTCCACCGGGAAGCAGAAGCAAGCAGCCACATGGGCCCGGCCCATCTCTAGTATATTCTTGAATGGGAGCATTGCCAGGAGGTCCCAAACAAGCTCAATGGAGTTTACACAGTAAACTCCACCGAGGTTAAACAGGTCCAGGTGGGCATCCTTGTAGGCAGTAAATGCCCACTCAGATGCCTTCTCAGAATGCGTCAGCCCATCTAGCGTGTCCCTTGTCATTGGAAAGGACCCGTGAATTCTGTCTTCAAGCTCCCGCACAACAGGGGGGACAGATACAATTGCTTGGCCATGTGAATGGCATAATTAGCATAAAAGGTGGCTGGGACAAAAGGGACCAGGACCCGGCGGAGTTCACCGTCTACGTTTTCTAAGAAAAAATGTAAGTATTTTGAAAATTTATTAATTTTATTTTTTAGGTTACCTTCTTGTGTTTCTTCTTTGCCAGCGGCTTCAGCTGGCTTGGCCATTCTTGGCGCAATCAATTGAGCTGGCAATTTGGTGTCCTCTGCCCTGGAATGCTTGGTGGGTTTGAGGTGGGCATACATCTCCGGGTCATCAACCCAGACAGACAGCGCGGAAAGATTGTAAACCTTGAACTGGAGCCCCTCAACCATTGTTTTTTAAATATTAAGTAAGCGCTTGATTGTTATTTCTGGGGTGTCAGGCATTTTTGACATTAGTGCCTTTGCAGACACCTTATCAATTTTGTCCCCAGTGAGGACAGCAAACTTCACCTTTGCTTTGACCTTGCGGCCAATGTCTTTGATTTTGGCAATCACCAAGTTGAGGTCCTTTAGAAGCTTTTTGAGTTCTCTCATTTGATTTTTTACTAACCTTTCCATATGTTTTTATAGCTTTTGCCCCAATAAATTCTATATTATTTTGATACTGTCGCCTCTTTGTTTATTCCTTTTTGTTTTCCCATCTACTGCATTATCCCATCTTTTTACCCATTGTGTATATATTTTATGCTCATCTCAATATGTGTTGTTTGCTTTGTGTTGGCATTGTTTCCTTGATTACCATATTATTTTTGGCGCTTGACATAGCCCCTTGTGAAAATATTAACAACAATTTGGTGATCAGCTAAATTTGAATTAGAAAATTATAGTGTTAACTGTTTTTAGATAAAGTTGTTACTGATCCAAATTCAAAACTTTAATGATAAACTTTAAGCCAATAAGGAGCCAAGTGATAAAGTGATTGTTGTGACATAAAGGGTCATTCAATAATTCTTTGATGCATGTGCGCTAATTAATATGATTGGCTGGTTGTTTTGCCATTGTACGCCATTGCCGCTGTGGCAAGTTGTTGGTGGACTAGTGCTAACCCAGCAGCTGATTGGGCACTAGTTCATCAACAATTTGCCATAGCGGCAATGGTGTAAAATGGCAAAACATCCAGCCAATCATATTAATTAGCGCACATGCATCAAAGAATTATTGAATGTCCCTTTATTTCACAACAATCACTTTATCACTTGGCTCCTGATTGGCTTAAAATTTATCATTAAGGTTTTGAATTTGGATCAGTAACAACTTTATCTAAAAACAGTTAACACTATAATTTTCTAATTCAAATTTAGCTGATCACCAAATCATTGTTAATATTTTCACAAGGGGCTATGTTTGGGTGCTAAAAATAACTGTGTTCAGGATCTAGATACACAACATAGTAAATATATGATTTTATAGAAATAAGCTGAACATAAATAATAAAACCAACTATAAACAAAGAGAACATGAACAATTGAAATTCAAAATAAAGATAATATAAATAGAAATTTATTGGGATCAGGGGTTTATTGAGGCAGGGAAGAGTGATGCCTAGTAGGCAGAATGGCGCAGGAAGGAAGACGTAGAGGCAGTGCTGTCCTGGGGGGTCTGGGATTGGATGGGTTGGGTTTGCGGGCAGGGGGTGTTGGTGGTGGGGGTGGAGGCAGGAGGATTGTGCGTGATGGCTGCCATATACCACTCATTGTACTCCTCATCAGTCATTGGCTAGATGGGCTGGTAAGTGGCTGTGGCACGGGGTGGGAGGTGCTTATCCTTGCGTGATTGGTTGCCCATGTTCACATGGAAAGCCATTTGCGCAAACAAGTCAACCACCATTTGGTGACCAAAGAGAGAATTGTTGTTAAGGACCCCAAGATAGAGGTTGTTGAAAGCCTGAGGGCGGTGCTCCTGGAGTGTTTCTTCAATATTAAAGAACACAACATCAGCCATATGGATGTCTGAGTGACTGGTGGGGTAGACTGAGGCTTGGTGCCTGCGTCCCTGGATGGCCTTGAGGGCAGTGGAGCTTCCCTCCATCTGGCAGCTCAAGAAAACCTGGTATTTGGAATTTGAGCCATCCCAGGAGTTGAGTAATCCACCAAGGATGTGGCCGTATGAGTACCCATCAATGAAATCAGGGTTTGTCTGATAGTAGACAAAACCCTTGGCTGAAACAGCCAGAAATGCACCAATGAAAGTCCCCTTCTTGACCTTCTTCCTTCCATTCTTGGTGGCAACTTTTCCTTTCTCACCAAAATTGTCAAATGCAATTGATAACTTGTAGTACGAGACAAACATGATGTCATCTGTTAGACTTGTCAAGCATCTGACCAGGGTTGATTCAATTGCAGTGTCATATGGGGAATCCTCAGCGCCATCCCATTGGTCACCGGCAAAATTGGTAAGAACCCGTATGGAAGCCACCTTTCTGTGCATCTAGAGCTGCACCATGCACTCAGACACTCAAATGCCATGGTGTGCAAGTTGCTTTCAGACCTGGGTCAAGGGAAGCTTGGGGTCCCGCTAGAGGTGGTCAAGCATTATTGGGTAGGCCTCGGTTATCTGGGACTCTGTGGCCTTCTTTGGCTTCTTGGCTGTCCCAATCAGATTTCCCTTATTCATTAGGTTGTTGAACTCCCGCATTATGGTGGCTTGGGTAAATTGCAACTGGGCGGCAATCTGGTCCCATGACAGACCCTGTAGGTTTAGTGCCACAATTTCCTGAAGAATTTGGGCAGTGATTATTCTGCGTTTGGGGCACTGGGCAGCGGGAGCTGAAGCCTGATTGGCTGAGGGGGGCAGGTTGGGTGGTGGCGGGAAGTTGTTCTGGATTGAGGTTGCCATCCTGATTGGTTGATTGACAGGCAGCTTGTGCAGGGGTGGGTGTGGGAGTAAGGGCAGAGCTAGACGCTAAGTGACTCTCAAACAAGTTAAAGCCATATGGGTTAGGGGACAGTAACAGATCAGCTTCCTTGTTACCTGCCTCAAAGGCTTGGGTGTAAACAGGTGCCTCCACGTTCTGAGCCTCACCTTCATTGAAGCTGGCTTGGCTGCTGGCGCAGTTGAAGATATTGCTTGTAAAAACCATTGTAAAAAACCTAGGATAAAATCACTAAAAGTAGAAATTTAAAATTTTATGATTTATTTTTATTGTAATCTCAAGTCCATATTTGGAAGGTTCTCAAAACCTTTTCATACAAATATGGAGCCATGAAAATGGATAAAATGCCTCTGGTCCTAAATTGGATAGCTGTTGATTGGCTGTTAAACTGTTATTTTTCTATTTTAGGCTGCTCATACTGCACATCTTGTGTGAGTTCATTTTGCTTTGTGTTTGTGTAATCTTGCTTCTAGATTAATCAGATTTTGTTTCATTTTGGTCCTTCTGGTGGTGTCTCATATGAATCCTGATTGGATTATAATATACTCCAAAATAGCATCCATCCATTTCACTTGTTGTGTCAGTTCATTTTGTTTGTGGGTTGAACTACACCACTTGATGTTTGCTTTAGTTTTGTATAATAGGTTAGTGAAATTTTGTTTTTGGTTAGACAGTTCATTTATTAACCAAAGATATTTAAATTAATTGAATCCTGAATCTTGCGCAACTTGGATTTTGTTTAAATCTGAAATCATTTTGTTTAAATATGAAGATTTTTTGCTTGTTGCCATAGCTTTTAAAACTACTGTAAAAGGAGCAAGTGTGAATTCTTTAAGAGTAAGGTTACCTTTCTGGGTAATATTATCTTTGAGGATGGCCACACCATTGCCCCTGACAAAGAAGCTGCGGTTTGCAAGCATGCTACTCCTGTGACAGTATCCCAACTTTGTAGTTTCTTGGGTATCTGTATGTTATTGAAGAAATTTAATCCTCACCTGTCTGAAGTGGCCTTCCCCTTGTATTCAGCTAGCGGGAAGACAACTTTGGTCTGGACACCTGAGTGCACAGAAGCGTTCACAGCAGTCAAGGCTCTTTTGTTGTCTTCTCCAGTCTTGTGGCATGTAGCCCCTGAGCTTCTTTTTGTGGTCTCCACAGATGCCTCTAAATATGCTGTGGCTAGTGTGTTTTACAGACCACTGGCAATGGTGTTGAGAGACCTGTAGGGTATTTCTCCCAGAAGATGGAGGCTTGCAAACACAATTACATGATTTACAACAAGGAATTGTTGGCAGTTGTGGAATCTTTAAAGCATTGGCATCACCATCTTATGTTGGTAAAAATCTGTTTGTAGTAAGGACCAACCATAAAGCTGTTCTGTATTATTGTCAACCCAGGGGTTTTTTGGGTTGCCAATCCAGATGGCATGGTGATCTGACAAGATAAAAATTTATGCTACAAGTTTATTAAGGAAATTGATAATCACTTGGCATATGCGTTGAGGAGAAATCATTCCCATCTCCCAGATGCTGGTATGGACGTTGAGTTCAACATGTACATTTTGATTCCAGAAGAGGCTGTGGTTTCTTTTGTATTAACTCTGCCCGCTACACTTGCTACCATGTCTTTAACAAAGGGTGCAGACTTAGACTTATATTTCAAAGTCAAGTTCTTACAGCTCCTGTCCAAGGATTATGATAGGTTACTGGAACTAGCATGTGCACATCCAGTAGGCCAGCCGCAAGGTATCACAAGATAGGACCAATTCTATATCATCAAGGTTGCTTGTGGGTTCCAGAGGTAACCATTTGGGATGAAATCATGGAAGCATATCACACCTGTCCCACAGAAGGCCACCCAGGGAAAAACAAAACGGTGGAGGTAATCCGCCAACAGTTTTCTTGAAAATGTTTGACAGTGCAGGTGGCAGCTTACATTTGAGACTGCCTGGTATGTGTTTGGTCCAAGGCAAGCAGGAACAAGACTACTGGTTTACTGATTCCACTGCAGCCGGCTGCAGGTCCCTGGACATCAGTGCCAGTGAATTTAATCAGAGAGCTTCTGAATTCTAACAGGTTTAATGCAATCATGGTGGTGGTTGATTTCTTCACAAAAATGGCACACTTTGTTCCCTGTTCTACCACAATCACTTTGGTGAAAGCTGCTAGGTTGTTTGTAAATAGGATTTTCTCCCTCCATTATATCACAATGAAGATTGTGAGTGACCTCAGGCCCCAATTTATTGCTCAGTTCTTGGAAGCTTTTACTGGAATTCTTGGTATCAAATTGTGCCGTTCCACAGCTTTTCACCCCCAATCTGATAGACAAATGAAGAGGGTAAACCAAAGTTTGGAGGTCTACCTACGTTGCTACACTAATGCGCAAAAAGATGACTGGTGTGATAATTTACCTATGGCAGAGTTCACATATAATAATGCCCCGCACACGTCAACTCAGGTTTTGCCATTCTATGCCAATGTGGGTTACAATCCCTGATCCAAAATGGGTCCTTTTTTGGTTAGCAACGTAAAAGCAGCAACTGATAAAGATACTGCATTAAAGCAGGTTCATCAGAAACTTCATGTTACTCTTGCTGCTGCTGTGACAACTTACAAGGAATATGCAGATCTGTCATGAATGACATTTCAATACTTGTATTGAAAACCCAAGAGTTAAACCCTGGTTCCCAGAAGGCAGATCCAACCCTCCAGACCAGTCCAGGACCCGCCAATCCGTTAAGAGATGGGCTCAAATTGGTGAATTACTCCGCGTTCTGCCGGCCTACTACAAAGGACCCTCCAAAGACAACTCAAGTCACACAAAGTGGACGGGGGACCGCCAACTTGCTAAATTGTGTACTCGAGTTGACAAGTTACTCCAAGAACCGCCAATCTCCCAAGGACAATTCCCCAAATGGTCATCAGATTGATGCTAACCTGGAGCCACCAAAGACCCAAACCTACGCAGCGGTTACAGCTTGCCTTAAAGAGGTTAAAACAAACCCTATTCTCAACTCTGCCAACAACCTGCCAGCATGCCGCCCAGAAGAGGTAGTACAATTGGATTACTCAGGTGACATAGTGAACAGTGGCGGCAAAACAAAGCATTGCCTTTCCAATTTTCCAGAACAGGCACAACCTGGATCTGCCGCCCTTGGGACCCCAAGCCAAGACCCACGTCCCGCCAGCACCTTGTCTGCAAACCTGAATCCTGCAAAAATTGAAGGAGCAAAACCCCATGGTATAAAAACCCCGGCGGTATGGTGAAGACCACATTGTCATTTTTGATAATAAAGTTTTATGAACCTTTGGTTCAAACAAATCTTACCCTATCTAGTCTTAGTGATCTTCCATCTTAATTCCAGTCAAGTAGACCGCCAGGCCGCCGCCCTTCCCCAAGACCAACCTGCCAAATTGCCCCAGGCATTATACCGTCCCCCGGGAGCCCCCTTTGGACCTGTGCATTTTACTGAATACCCCCCCAACCCGGCCTATTCAGAGTACAACTTGGAAACCATCCTCATTGCCGACCCTTTGGCAAGGACTAGAAGTACCAAGTACATAGGACGCAAAGGAAAGAGGGTTGAGATTCCGCCCTTACTGTTCAAAGACAAGTACAATTACCTGCCTGCCTACTTTGTTCCTATGACTCCTCCTTTAACACCACAACCAGACCGCCCGTTGGAACCCACTGCCGCAGCCGAGACCACCTCTACCCAACTGTTTGGAGTACTCTACATTACTTTGACAGGATTGGTAGATTCCATGGTCCCCAACTCCGGACCTTGGTCCTTACTCGGGCGATCTGTATCTTATATTATCAAGTTAGCACCCATTCTATGGTGGGCCCTACCCGCCGGCTCGGCCGTACCTCACCCCAAGCCGCCCAAGGCCTCTACCTACAACTGGCTTCCTGACATTATGACAATCTTTTTCAAACACAGTAACCTGGGCCCCAAGATGTTATTAACACTTGGGGCAACTTGTATGCTCTTTTTTGTGATAATCACTTATTACACCCATAAGGCACTTACCTCCCTGATACTCCCATGGATGAAGAACCAACCCGCCAAAGAATTGAAAGACCCTGCACCTGGTGCAGAACCCCAGAACCCGGCCACATCACAAGTGCAAAATGTGATAGTGAACCAGACCACAACCAAGGTGGATATGCCCCAGATGGGCAAACTCACCTTAGAAGAAGCCCGCCAAGCCATGCCCGTCCTCCGCCTCCACTTCCAAACCAACGCCAACGCCTACCCCAGTGACACCGCAAAAGTCTTGGGGGTGGCCGCCATGCTATCAGGAGACGCACTAGATTGGTTTGGGAAGGCCACCGCCAAAGATGTTGAATTTTGCCTTGACTATTCAAAATTTGAAGCTGAACTCATGAGCACTGGCAATGACCAAGACACCAGATACTACGCGCTGAACTCTATGTTAGAGATCCAACAAGCAAACCGCCCTATCCAAGCCTATATTGACAAGTTCCTTAAACTGAAAACGCGCACCCAACTTGAAGACAAATTATCTGCCATTATCTTCAGAAAGGGAGTTAATTCAGCCATGAAAGACCTGTTGAAGCACCACCCACCTACACTGAGCCTAGAGGAATTACTGCCCCTATGCAAAGGCCTGAGTCTAAACCAAGAAGGACAGAACGTGAACCCTACCCAAGCCGGCAGAGCCATGACGCCCAATTGACCTGGAATGTCCCCTGACAAGTTACAACGCCACTATTGAGATGGGTTATGTTTCTACTGCCACAAGGCTGGGCATCTAACCAGAGCATGCCCTAAGAAGAATACGCCTTCTGTATCCTTGGCGCAAATAAACACCTCTACGCAATCTTATAAATTCATCCAAGTGACCATAGACTGTATGGGAATCAAGCGTCAGATAGAGGCCTTTATTGACACAGGAGCCAATGAAAGCTTCATTGACGCCAACCTGGCAAAGGAACTAGGACTAACAGCTTCAGAGCGCAGCCTACAAGTAACCATGGGAAACAGTTCCCTGGACACTGGCTACAAGTGCAAACAGGAACTTCCCTTGACAATTGGACAGAACGTGTACCCAACTCCTTTGATCCTCTTGCCGGGATTGCCCCATCCTCTAGTACTGGGGGACTCATGGTCCAACAGACATGGTCTGATTCTAAATTATTGTGAGCAGACCGCCACCTTAGGACAACCTGAATCTTGTGACTCTGTTCCGTTCCGTATGAGTCCCGGCAGAACCCCAACCAACAGACTCTTAACCATAAAGATGGAATCCAGCGTTGGGACACTACCTACTCCCCTGCAAAAGTGGGACCACATATTTAGCAAAGAAGAGGCCACAAAACTACCCAGCCACTCCATATACAACCACGCTATAGACCTACTACCAGGTACCCAACCACACCACGGCCCCATCTATAGTTGCAATCACCAAGAACAAGTGGCCTTGAAAGCTTACCTGGAGGATATGACAAAAAAGGGTTTCATCCAAGTATCAAAGGCCCCGTGCTTGTCACCAATGCTGTTTGTAGGGAAGAAGGACAGCGGAATGCGCCCCTGCGTGAACTACCAGAAGCTGAATGATATCACTGTGAAGAACCGCTATCCCATCCCCAACGCCAATGACCTTTGCAACGTACTAACTGGAGCCCAGGTGTACTCAAAAATTGACCTAAGAGATGTGTTCAACCAAATCCAAATCAAAGAGGGCAACAAATACAAAACAGCGTTCAAGACCAGGTATGGACTCTACAAATACCTGGTGATGCCATTTGGACTATGCAACGCCCCCAGCACCTTCCAGCGCATGATAAACACAGTATTGGGTGAATACCTTGACCAGTTCTGTGTGGCCTACCTCAACAACATCCTCATCTACAGCAAGACCCACAAGGAACACCTGCGCCACCTGGACCTTATACTAGAAAAACTCTCCCAGGCAAACTTACATGCTAAGCTTAAAAAGTGTGAATTCTTCCAGTCTGAAGTTGAGTTCCTGGGATACGTTGTGAAGACCGGCGGGTTTGCCATGGCACAGGACAAAGTAGAAGCAGTAACATCTTGGCCGGTGCCCAAATGCAGGAAAGATGTGAGAAGTTTTTTGGGCCTGGCAAATTATTGCAGGGATTTCATCCAAAAAATTTCTCTGATAACCTTACCCCTGACCCGCCTTTGCTCAGACAAGGTTTCCTTTGCTTGGACTGACAAGTGCACGTCAGCATTTGAGGCCCTGAAGCTTGCTTTCACCTCTGCCCCTGTCCTGGCCATGCCTGACCCATCCAAGCCATTTGTACTGGAAACCAACGCGTCCAACTTTGCGGTGGGTGGGGTCCTTCTTCAGGAAGGAGGGGATGGTATGCTACATCCTGTAGCATATTACTCCAAGAAGATGCTGCCTGCTGAAGGAAACTACCCAATCTACAACAAGGAGATGCTTGCAATAATGAAGACCCTGAAACATTGGCGCCGGTACCTATGTGGTGCCAAATTTCCAGTAAAAGTCTTAACCAACCACAAGAACTTGGTTTACTTCTTTAAACCCAGACAGCTAAACCAGAGGCAGGCCAGATGGGCCTTGGAACTGGCTGACTATACCTTGACCATTGACTACAAGCCTGGGAAGGTGAACGTGGTACCTGACGCCCTGAGTAGAAGAGCTGATCTGATTCCTTCCTCTACAGAAACTAAGGACCACAACACACATGTACTCCTCAACCCGGCCAGCCTAGGCATCCAACTGATGTACATGAAAATCATGGCCCGCAAACCTGACGTAATTGAGGCGCAGAAACAAGACAAATACTCAACGGACCTTGTTGCTGACTTGACCTCAGATCCAGAAAGCCGCCACCACAAGAAAGGATTCTCGCTGAAAGGATCCACCCTGCTATTACACAACCGGATCTATGTACCAGAAGGTGAAACAAGGACCAAAGTACTCATTGACTATCACAACTCAGAGATGGCCGGCCACCCTGGCAGACTCAAGACACTCCAAGGAATCAAGAAGAATTACGCTTGGCCCCAACTGGACAAAGATGTGGCCGCCTACATCAAAGGCTGTGAGACATGTGGAAGAACCAAAACCCGTAGATCCAAACCTGAAGGCCTGCTAAGACCGCTAGACATACCTGCAGGGCCCTGGCAGTCCGTTTCAATGGACTATATTGTAGAACTGCCCCCCTCCAATGCGTTTAACGCCATCCTGGTCATGGTAGATAGGTTTACTAAGATGTCCTATTTTGTCCCTACCACCACTCACTGCACCGCCGCAGAGACAGCTAGACATTTCCACGACCGCATCCTAACTCAACACGGCACTCTGTCGGAAATCATCACTGATAGAGGACCACAATTCACCTCCAAATACTGGACTCAGGTGATGAAGGACTTGGGGGTAAAGCGCTGTGTATCAACCTCCTACCACCCACAGACCAACGGCCAGACTGAACGTGTGAACCAAATACTTGAACAATACCTACAATGCTATGCCAACGCCAACCAGGATAACTGGGCCAAGATGCTACCCATGGCACAGTATGCCTACAACAGTAAAGACCACGCCTCCACAGGAATGTCCCCCTTCAAAGCCAATTATGGATTTGACCCATCTTGGGATCCCAGTATTGGCAGTAAGGAAATAAACCCGTCAGGACAAACCTGGATTGAACAGATACACGACACCCAACAAACCTGTCTTAAGAATCTGACCCGCGCTGTCCAGACTTATAAGGCTTTTGCCAACAAAAAGAGAATTCCTGGGAAACCATTGAAGGTAGGGGACAAAGTCTATCTGGACTCTTAAAACGTGCCTCTGACTGTTCCCTGTCGGAAGTTAGCCCACAGAAGAAGTGGCCCCTACAAGATCACCAAACTAGTGGGTGAAGTAGCATTTGAACTGGAATTACCCCCCTTGTGGAAAATACACAACGTCTTCCACCGCGCGCTTCTATTCAAGAAAGAGGGGAACTCACTCCCCCACCAGAAACTCAAGACTGAACCCCCTCCCATCCAAGTAGGACGCTCTGAAGAATACAAAGTTGAATATATTCATGGAGACCGTACCCACTATAAAACCCTCCAGTACTACGTCAAGTGGAAGGGATACCCACCTGAGGAAAGCACCTGGGAGCCATTAAGCAACCTACCCAACGCCCAACTAGCAATCCAACAATACCTTGAGAAGAAGGCCAGGAAAGAAGGGACCCCTGGGAAGGAAGGGGATGATGTCATGAATGACATTTCAATACTTGTATTGAAAACCCAAGAGTTAAACCCCGGTTCCCAGAAGGCAGATCCAACCCTCCAGACCAGTCCAGGACCCGCCAATCCGTTAAGAGATGGGCTCAAATCAGTGAATTACTCTGCGTTCCGCCGGCCTACTACAAAGGACCCTCCAAAGACAACTCAAGTCACACAAAGTGGACGGGGGACCGCCAACTTGCTAAATTGTGTACTCGAGTTGACAAGTTACTCCAAGACCCGCCAATCTCCCAAGGACAATTCCCCAAATGGTCATCAGATTGATGCTAACCTGGAGCCACCAAAGACCCAAACCTACGCAGCGGTTACAGCTTGCCTTAAAGAGGTTAAAACAAACCCTATTCTCAACTCTGCCAACAACCTGCCAGCATGCCGCCCAGAAGAGGTAGTACAATTGGATTACTCAGGTGACATAGTGAACAGTGGCGGCAAAACAAAGCATTGCCTTTCCAATTTTCCAGAACAGGCACAACCTGGATCTGCCGCCCTTGGGACCCCAAGCCAAGACCCACGTCCCGCCAGCACCTTGTCTGCAAACCTGAATCCTGCAAAAATCAAAGGAGCAAAACCCCATGGTATAAAAACCCCGGCAGTATGGTGAAGACCACATTGTCATTTTTGATAATAAAGTTTTATGAACCTTTGGTTCAAACAAATCTTACCCTATCTAGTCTTAGTGATCTTCCATCTTAATTCCAGTCAAGTAGACCGCCAGGCCGCCGCCCTTCCCCAAGACCAACCTGCCAAATTGCCCCAGGCATTATACCGTCCCCCGGGAGCCCCCTTTGGACCTGTGCATTTTACTGAATACCCCCCAACCCGGCCTATTCAGAGTACAACTTGGAAACCATCCTCATTGCCGACCCTTTGGCAAGGACTAGAAGTACCAAGTACATAGGACGCAAAGGAAAGAGGGTTGAGATTCCGCCCTTACTGTTCAAAGACAAGTACAATTACCTGCCTGCCTACTTTGTTCCTATGACTCCTCCTTTAACACCACAACCAGACCGCCCGTTGGAACCCACTGCCGCAGCCAAGACCACCTCTACCCAACTGTTTGGAGTACTCTACATTACTTTGACAGGATTGGTAGATTCCATGGTCCCCAACTCCGGACCTTGGTCCTTACTTGGGCAATCTGTATCTTATATTATCAAGTTAGCACCCATTCTATGGTGGGCCCTACCCGCCGGCTCGGCCGTACCTCACCCCAAGCCGCCCAAGGCCTCTACCTACAACTGGCTTCCTGACAAGATCTCAAGCGCCAGGAAGGTCCAACCTACCAGCCAGGTGATCTGGTCATGGTGGATGCCCATAATATGAAACTGAAGGTCCCTTACCACAAATTAGACCCCAAGCAAGTGGATCCCTTCAAAGTTGAATGTCAAATTGGTCCCTCTGCCTACCAATAAGATTTACCCCTGGTGTTTAAGATTTTTCACACCTTTTACAAATGCTTACTTACTCCCTTTAAGGGTACTGAGATCCCTTCTTCCCAACCCATTCTTGTAGAAGGAGAACCTGAGTATGATTTAAATTGTATTTTGGCTTCCCGTAAGAATTGAGACTGACTGGAATATTTGGTGTTGTGGAAGGGTTATCCCAACTCTGAAAATCTGTGGGTCCCACACTATGATTGTTCCAATTCCCCAGATCTTATCCAAGAGCTCTACAACCGCAATCCAACCGCCACTGGTCACCCTGAGCTCACTTTAGCCACAATGGAACTTCCCCCTGCCCACAAAAACTTCTCCTTGGCCCATCTTCTGGATGATGGTATAGTGCCCTGGGCTAAAGCAGAGGGTAATGTCACAGTAAGTTCCATAATGCTGGGGATTATTTGGCTAAGTAGGAAAGCTCAGAAGGCTGGAAAATCTTTAATGAAATTGACTGATTTAACAGACTTGAATCAAATGGTTGATCAAAAATGGGGTACAGTTGCTCCAGTTCACCGGTTGAATCTGATTCCCCCTGTAAGTTGATGTTGATAAATTGACATAATTTAAGGGTCGCCTGGTATGCTCTTATTTATCAGCATGGTCATCAGAAGTTGGTCACTCAAGGGTTCTTTGCTACCCAGACTAGATACTCACTTGACAATGTGGAAGGAATAGGAGTCCAGGATCCAGGCGGTATTGCTTAGTCAAATTTTGATATATATTGAATAATTTTCACTGTTTCAACTCTTAAGAGTTGAGTTGTGAGAGAGGGGGGCTAAACTAACTAAGTTTGGCTCCCATCCTGGAGGGAGGATCCATCAGAACACCATCTAGTGCAGGACTGGTACAGCTGCTCAAAGTGGCATCCATAAGAAGGACACAGAAGATAGTTGGGGGAAGTAGGAGTCCAAGCCCATCAAAATCATCTCACCAAGTAACCAGGGGGCGCACTTGGGGGCAGGCTCCGGGGAGGCCTCACCTTCTTCTGGGGCCAACACAACTGGGGTCTCAGAGGGAAGAGGCAATGAGGGAGTCAGACCAGGAGACGCTGAGGGGGCTAGTCCAGGGGTCAGAAACTTGAGGTCATTGCAGGTGAGGCTTCTTACTACATTCTCACTGGTAACAAAAATGCCCTAGGCTTGGCCAGGGAGATCCTTAAGCATGTTCAAAAAGTTACTGGGGTTGCTCCCAGCGTGGTGGAGGGTATGAGAAATACAACCCCAAGATCTGGGGAAGCACACCATATCCTCACCAAGGCAGGTGCCAGGGTGAGGACAACAAACTTGACAATAGGCACCAACATTTTACTTGCATCCAATATAGAAACCAGCCAAAGGCAATTTATCCTTTTTTAGATTTTTTTCTTTGTTTTTGGAAGGCAACAGAAAGGGACCAAGGAAAAACAAGAAAGTCTAATAAGACCAAGAGGAAACAATGAACGGCAACTGTGGGATAAGGGCACTTTGAAAGCGGGGTTTAAAGCTTTAAAGCGTAAATGGGACAGCAAACAATGTGAGAGCAAAAGAGAAACAAAACCAAACTTCAAATAGGAAATTATATTGATTAAATCACTAAATTTTAAGTTAAAGTGTTTATCTTTAAAAGAAAAAGCAAAAAGCCTTGTCATTGACGTTGACAACACGTAAGAGGCTCTGAGAAGGCGCTGAGAGGCCCAGGAGCAAAGGAAAGAGGTAAGGGAAGAAAGAACTGACACTAACACTTTTAGAAAATCAGATGGGACCAAAAAAAAGATCCAAAAATGAATCAGTTTTAAGTAAAAGGGATTCAAACTTTAATTTGTAAAAATGAGCAAGCAGGGGACTTTTGGTCCCCTGTCTTGCTTTAAGGAAAGCCCATTTGAATTTTGAAGTCACTTGACCCAAAGGCCAGATTTGATTGGTTCCAAGAGAAATTTTGCAGGGAGAATCTAATAGGTTGGGAGGGTTTCTAACAATTTCTGGCTTTAACTCTGATTGGCAGGCATCAATGGAGTTTTTCAGGGCAGCATTTAATCCAGTTGGATTGCAATTTGATGATTTAGCAGTAGCGCAACCTGGTTGTTTAGAATTGATTAATTTCAAGTGCAGACGCGCCCAAGACAAAAAATAGTCTAAATTAATCAGAGATTCCTCCCAAGTGGGAACTGAGTTCCACACATTGTTATTTACCACCTGGGAAGGCTATGCCAATACAAATCTCTCATCATTTGTATGAGCTAAATCCTCAAGGGAATTAAGGGGCTTGGCTGGCTTCTGAGCAGATTTTTTTGTGCGGCATGAGAAGATTGTCCTATCCAGGGCTAAAGGAGGAAGTGACTTTACATGAGTCCTTCCAAATTTTACTCAATAAAAATCATATATTCCTTGGTCTAAATTTAATTTCAAATGCATCCTGTAGTTGGATTGTTATGCTACATCCCCTACAATCTGATTCTCAGCCAGATCATCACTGGAAGATGGGGCCCTGCTGTTGGCACTTTGTTGTTGACTCCGCCCAATGTTCATTCCATGCCAGCCAATCTCGGAGTTGTTCCACCTGTCTTTGAAACTGAAAATCTGGTTGTATCTCAATGTTCTTAATTTTATTCTGAAGACACTCTGATGCTTTCACAGGCTATTTATCTTGGGTTACTATGGTTAGGATTAATTATTTTACATAATCCTAGTATCTCATTTGGAAATTTTACAAAATGGTATCTGAAGCTGTGTTGGTGGTTAAACATTAACTTCATGTAGATTTGGGTGGTGATTTCCCACCACTTGGAGACTGCTTCTTTTTATCCTGCAATTTCTGTCTCAATCTGCTGAAACTGGCTTTATCTAGTGAATGGATTCTGAGGAAGAGGTGAGTCTTCTTTAGAGGAGGATAGTGTAAGGCTGCTGGACCCCAGTGACTGGATATCCTCAATGTGAATGATTTCTGTATGGGGTATTAAAAGCCCAAATCATCTCTAATATAGAGTTGATCTATTTCAATCCTTAAGCCTATAACAAATAAAAAAATCTTCCCCCCCTTTATTATCCAATCCAGGATCTATAGCCTACAGGTAACCCTTTGGAAAACTGAATTTAGGCTCTAAACCCTCAGATAAATGTGAATCCAATTTAAAGTGATTATAGATTAATATTGGTCAAATTTGGTTTTTTTATTCCACTTTTCAACCCTTCAAGATTTAAAGGGTTGGGTGAAAAATTGGGTCTGGCTTTGAGAGGGATGCTGAGTTTGATCTTTCAACTTATATCTCTTGAATCTGCTGGCATGCTGATGCCTTATGATAGTCCTGTGTCTTCCCATGTATGTTGATGTATAGTGCTGTTTACTCTGCCGTTTTAAAAGTGATATGGGTGATCATCTAGTCTTTTCACCACCTTCATGATGACATGGCAAGAGCCTTGTTGGAAAAGATGGTATCAAGATTTAAAATTTTGGTTCAACTTACAAATTGAGTGCTACTAGGATAATTTATGCTGATTAATGAGTCCTTGTTAACTGATGAGGGTAAGATCTAACACTGGGAACTGACAATGCTCCTATTGGAACCTGTTTTCTAGCAATTGTCGGATTAAACCCATCCAGACTAGTTGGTGGGCTGTTGGTCGCTTTTCTTACTTAGATGTACTATCTCTACAGCAAAGTTTTCTACTGGAATAGCCTGGCTCTGACTCACTACGGTAGAGTGATGATGTTTATTGGATGTCACTTATAATCCGCTTTGGCTCTGGTTGATTTAAGCTGTAGTATATACATGTTGATGCATGGATTATTGGGTCTATCTTCAAAATGGTGATGGACCCAGTCTATTGCTTTGGGTGTTAAGGGATACTGGAAGATGGAGAATGGCTAGCAGTGGGTAATATTTATTTGATTTAAAGGGGAATGTGGGGTTAAGCTATACCGTTAACGGATAGGTTTCAAGGGGATATATATTTTGGGTTCTGTTTATTTCCTTGTTTGGGATGGGTATTTATATCTTTTACGTGTTTGCAGTTTCAATTGTTTTACAGCGGATTTTGTTTTTTTTTAAACCAACGGAAATCATGTTGACCAGGGATGCTTCGTCTCAGCCCCGGCTGGCTTTCAGCTGCTGGCCGCTATAGCTAAAACGGAATCATGATATATTTGAACATTTTAAAATAAATGTTTGATGGGAGTGACCTAGAGCCAGAAGCTGGCCGAAGCAGCCCTAATGTTGACGGCGGATTTGCAATTTGAAATAAGGCAGTTGGTGGGATTGGATTTAAAGCTCCCCTTTATGTAGCAACCATCGGTTATTGTTTGGTGCCCTTTGAGATCGGGGGAAGTATTTATTTTTTTGGGTGTGCTTAGGATTCTTAAAAGTAACACATGTTTTCATAAAGTGGACTTTATTTAGGGTTTGGGGATGCAGCGATTTTCAAAGAGGCAAATCAAGTTGACTTCAGCTTGATCCCTTCTAATTTAAATGTCAGTAAATTAATTGATATGGCCTTTTCTCCGTTTCCGCTGCTTATATTAGGAATTTATTAAACGCAACGGAAAGCAAGATCAATCAATTATATTACCTGATAGCTTAAGAAAAATATGCTGGGTTAACTATGGCATGACTCAGGCCAATTTCCCTGGCATGATTTGTAAATTGTCATTGCGCAGTCTAAAATCATTCTTACTAGTAATTTAAACAGTACATTGGTTGGAGCTAAATGGTAGTCGCTGATTAGAATCGATGGACTGAAGCTAAAAATACCAAGCTGCTTGGCCATACAAGCCATGCCAAGGGTAATAAGCCAATCAACATTGTTGACTTGGCAGTTAAGTGAGCAACTTTTTCAGGTGAGTTAGCCAATGGCCTGCGTCGACGTAGTGTAGCTTGCCATGAATTCACCTGCCAATGGGAACATGCCCCATGCCTAGCCAAGAACAATACACAACCATCCATGGCCGTCTGGGGCCCCGGAAAATTGATGGCTGTGTATGATTGGCTTTGATGGGGGTGGAAATACAAAGTCTTCGGTGAGCTCGCGAGACAAACTGCACGCCAAATCACTGCGGGCCAACTCAACTGCCAGCACATCACCTGGTGTGTATTTAAGCCAAGTCTTTTTCATTAGAACTTTTAGACTACCTTAGACAGCACCGCTAATATGAAGCTGAGTTTCTTTGGATCGGCAGTTGCCGTGCTCATCTCGGCCACCCTTGCCGACAACTCCATGACTACCGAGCAAATCCTTGCCCAAGCAAATGAACTCCTCTCTTCAGGAAAATTCAGTGAGGCATTTAACTCCTACTCCGAAGCCATAAGTAAGTTTTATTGTTTTCAAGTCACGTTGACCTTTTTCTTCAGAGATGGACCCTGAAAACTACATCACCTATTTCAAGCGTGCAACTGCTAGTATGACTCTCGGTCGTAATCAGGTAGCTATTGAAGATTTAACCAGGCTTTTATCTCTCAAACCCGACTTCACAAAGGTATACTCCTGCTTGCATCTTTTATTTACATACACCAGGGTCTTCTCCAAAGAGGAAAGCTTCATCTTAAACTGGGCAACTTTAACGAAGCGCTTGGCGATGTTACCAAGTTTTCCGAAAGTAGCCCAGGAAATGCCCAAGCTTCCGAATTAGTAAGCTTTCACTCTTTGTTTTTATCTAACCACCAACAGTTGAAGGCTATTCAGGAATCTAAAGAGAGGTTTCTGCAAGCAGAAAAGCTTTTAGAAAACAAAAAGCATGAAGAGGCGTCCGAGCACCTTTCTGAAGTTCTTCGCAACGCTCCTCACTTTATCGAAGCCCGTAGGAAGCGTGCCTTTTCCGCCATCTCCCGAAACGAGTACGATGGTGCTATTGGGGACTGGACGTAAGTTTGATACTTTTTCGAATTCTAATTAGCTAGTCGCATTGTGGCTCTATCGCCCTCTGATCAGGACTCCCTAGCTAATCTGGCTCATGTTTACTATTACTCTCTCTACGAGCCTGAGTCAGCTCTTAAGAATGTTAAACAATACCTTCACTCTGACCCAGAACACAAGCGCTTCAAAACCCTTTTCCGTCAGCTCAAAAACTCCGAGAAGCAGCTAGCCAAGTTAGATGTGCATGTTCAAAAGAAGTACTGGAAGGACGCGGTAGATCTTCTTGAGGGAACCGAAGAGACCTCTGGACTTTTGAAGCAAGTTGAAGATAAAGTCCTGGAGATGATGACTTCAGTTGGTTCGACCCATCCTGGACCCAACAAGCTAAGTGGAAAGTTACACAATGCTGCTTGCCTTGCTTACTCCAGGGTACAGGTTTCTTTTGAAATTTTCTAATCCTCCTTCAGCTCCGTGATGCAAAGACGATTGATTTCTGTAATAAGGCTTTGGAGATTGACCCCGAAAACATAAAATCCCTCGTCGCCAGGTCGGAAATGTTTATCAAGCAAGAGCTTTACGAAAGGGCTATTGAGGATCTCACCAAGGCTTATGAAGCTTCAGACAAGGACCAGAAGGTAATGGTGTATGTATCCTTTGCTTATAAATTAGATTGGCGAAAAGCTTCAAAAAGCCCGTCTCCTGTTGAAGCAATCTAAGCAACGCGATTACTACAAGGTCCTTGGAGTCCCTAGGTCAGCTAGCCAAAGGCAGATCAAGGCTGGATTCCGCAAGTTGGCCGCCCAGTGGCATCCTGACAAGTACCGAGGAGATCTTCCCAAAGAAAAGATCCAAGAAAAGATGGCTGAGATCAATCAAGCCTACGAAGTCCTTAGCAACGAAGGTAAACACCATTAATTTCTTCTTCTGACTAGGTAGAACTCAAACAACGGTTTGACAATGGCGACGATCCTAACGACCCTACTGGTGGCCAAGAGCACCATGGAAACCCATTCCAAGGCGGCGGTGGCCAGTTTTTCAAGTTCCACCAAGGCGGATTCCCAGGTGGTCAATTCTCGTTCAGCTTCTAGGCTTCCTTTTTATGAAATCATGTATATTCCTTCTCCTTAATCAAATAAACACTGCGGTATATTCTGATTCGTCATACATTCTATCAAAAACACAATTTCCAACGCCATCACCTTTTCTCACTCCAACAGGACCATCTAACACAAGCACCTTGTTTGCAAACTAGCCATGTATTTCCCTACCAACCCACACTTCAAACCAGACCTTAACTGGCCGTCACCCCATCTCCGATTAACAACCTTCTTTTCCTATATCTTCCTCAAAGATCTCCCCAGCCCAAGGATCAACTTGGAACAAGTTTCCATCCCTTTCCTCTTCTTCCAGCACAAATCTAAACCCTACCGCGTGAAATCACTCAAATACACTGTACAACCAGACTGAACCAGAATCAAATTAGTTTTGGCCAAAGCTTTGATGATCACAAATGTTGAAAGACAACATTTATCAGGAAGCAGAGTAGAACCAGACGCTTTAACCAACCTAACCGGTAGACCAGCCAAGCCTGGGATATGATAGCTTGACTAAGGTCACCAAGGAAGGTCCAATACAAGCCAAGCCCATAACCGAGATGCCCAATAAAACCATCCCCCACCATAAGGCAACCGTCAGGATCTAACCCTCCAAGATGTACCGTCCCCATACCAACGCCCCTAGAATCTATTTCCTGTTCGGCCTTTTAATCCTCCACCCAACCCTTTCAACCAAGAATTAGGGTTAGGGTTAGGTTTCAAGCTCGAACTTCAAGCCAACAAGTCCAACCCTCAAATAAGCAAAGATCCCCAAACTTTTGGGAGCCGCCAGCATGGCAGATGGTACATCCCGCCTGGGTGAACTCTTAAAGTCAC
>QTSX02000959.1:0-74808 GCA_014839935.2 Entomophthora muscae | reverse complement strand
CATGGGGGTTGGGATAGATAGCTCCCACAGATCCAGTGCCGCCCGTTGCAAAGTTTGGTGGAAGGGCTTCCAAAGCCAGCCGTTCCTAAAGGAAGGTGAGAGAGATCGGTCCTAGCCATAGTGTATGGATAAAGGTATACACCTGGCAGGAAACTGATACCCCAGGTAGATACTGGTCTGCCAGGATGAAATCCTATACATCCTAATATTATGGATGCACAGGAAGGACCTGTGGCTTTGGCGTAGGTACCTGCCCTTGAGTCTACAGATGCAAGATGTCAGACTATGGCTCAGAACCCAAATTGTGCTGTATTATAGAAGTCCTACCTTTTGCTCTAGTATCTAAAATACAGGGTAGGGAAAAGGGCTCATGAGAAACAATAACACTTATTTCAAGTCCACAGGGATAAGACATTATTGATGCAAGTCTTTGTTTACAGTAGACATGCCAATATGGCTAGGTCCATCTACCCACATTAATCCAGGGTGCCTGCCTGCTCCATTAAGAAAGAGACTGAAACATTATCAGGACAACCCAACAGGTGGCCCAGTCTAGAGCGATTTGAACAGGGTAGCTACAATGCAGCCCAGCATACTAAGGGCAGCCAGCCCAGGACATCAGCCAAGTGCATATGCAGCTGCTTCCAACAGCTGCTCTGCTTGAAGAGCAGAGGCAGGCACTTTTCCAGGCCACAATCCAGGGCTAGTCAGCCAGCAGATGGCCGCTATGAGCAAGAGGTGCTTTATGACTATGCTGGTGTAATCTAACCCAATTTCTACAAGGCAATAAATCACTAGGCCTTTTACCTTAGGCTGGGTAGCCTAGCGCTTAGCAGATTATACTAGATGCTATCCAGGTGAAAGTGCATTTGGCAGCCCTGGCTTTCTAGGACAACATGTTGGTTAAGATAGTTGTAGCTATAAGTTGCATATGTGAGTGTAAAACTATGCCTCCTTTAACCTCTACTTGATCCCCACCAAATTTCTGGGGATCTCCACTGAATTGTGTTTGGATATTGTGTCAAAGAGTTACCAAAAAGCCTAAGAACGCCAATACAATGTTACTTGTGGAACTGTTCTGAGGATGCCCCACCCAAGAGGCACCCCTGGTTAAATGTCATGTGTGAGAGCAGCTGGGGGCAGGGTTATGTGCATCCAAGATAGCTTCCTCAACTTTAGCTGAGCCAGGTCTCCTTGGATTCTGCTCATGCAAAGATCAGTTGGGTTCCCCTGGCCTAAGAATTGCTCTCATAACTCCTCATACCACTGGTTGGTCTGCTTTGGGACATCTAATTCCTGCCCCAACTCTATTTCCACCCTTAAATGTAAGCAAGGGTTGTAGAAGGCCCTGCAGCATTGTTGGCTACCCTAATGGTGTAACAAACCCAACCGACAAAGTTGGATTCCAAAAACCCTCTATTGGATAATGAATTTTCCCTTTTCTGTTCTCCATCCAATCATCTCCCTCCTTTCATATTCATTATGGACTTTTTATATTTTTCCCTAAAACCTACCATAATAGCTCCCTGAGAGTTATCTTGGTTTCCTAAAAAACTATAATAAAAGAGTAAAAAACAACAAAAAACCCCAGTTTGGCATAAAAATCAACATTTTGAAATTTGATTTTAAATTTTGAAAAAAATAAATTTCATGTGGAACCATTTTCTCTTGTTGTTTGAGGGAATGCTTCACCTAAGCTTTTCTTGGATTTTTTACTCTCGTTTGCAGTTCTTCTGACCTTATGCAATAGCTGCCAGAGCTCATGGTCATCTCTCACCTGTAACTGGTTCATGGTAACTATGGTCTCCATAATTTGGGGCCTGGCCTGGTCCACCTTGCCAAATGCCTTTGTGGCAAGGTGGAGCCCATGCCCCGTTTGTTACAAATGGAGTCTGGGATTTTTTTAGCAGCTTTGACCAGTAAAGTTCAGCCCCCTGCCTAAGAAGCTCAGCCAGTTTTCTCCCCCCTGCAGTCTCCTGGGAATTGCTGGTGATGGTGGGTATATACTTCTTGCAAGTGTATAGATTGAGGTAAATGAGAGGGTGAGAAGGAAAGGATAATTTTTCTGGTATGGGGATAGATGATTGGATAGTATCATGAGAAGCCCAACACTATCCATGCAGGCTGTGATAGCCATGGGGCTTGTCCAGTTAACGTCCTGTCTGGGATCCAAAACAATTGGTCCCAGTATAATGTGGGCGCCGGATAAGGATGCTGGTGCTTATTCATCAATTGGGGAATTTCTCAAAAAGGCTTTCCTGGGAGAGAGTAGCTGTAGATGTTGCGACATCCACTCAGGTGCTGAAAAGCGGGGCTTTAGGGATCTTAAGGGTATCTGGGATTTGAGCTTGGTACTGATCTGGTTTGACATTTAGAACAGGTGGTTGGGAACTGCGGTGGGCGGTTCTTGCCCTACATTGGTAGAGTTGGCCATGGTGCACAAGTTTCAGCCGTGTATAGTGCTGATCCCTTGTTGAGGTATCTGCTGTTAAGTTTACCAGCCATGGCAACGCTGGGCCCCTTAACCCTGGTCTATATTTTTTGTAGGTTGTGGTTTGCTGCCCAAACCCCATCTTCTTCTTGGATGGGTTTCCTGGAGTGGCATTGCTTCCCCCTCCACTCCCTTTCTTTTCTTTGACTTCCTGGCTTGTCTAGATTGTTGTACTGCAAGGCCATTGTTTTCAGGTACCCTTTTAAGTAAGAGTAGGTGTGGCCCAAGAGAGGTACTAATGCTGGCTGTTTTGTGCCTATAGACAAGCTCATACAGGCTTTTGCCCGGATTGTGGTTTATACCGGTATGACACATTATTAGTGCTGGTGATAGCATATCAGCCCAGAGGTGCAGGTCATTGGCTGATAGTTTACTGAGTGTCTCTAGAAGGGAACTTTTCAGTCTTTCTACTCTCATATTTGCTTGAGGGTGATAAGGGCTAGCTTTATGCTGTAATCCATTTTTGGCGAGGTAGATGTTAGTGCCAATGGCCTTAAGCTCTGTCCCTAATCTGTAATCAGGAGTTCAGGCTTTCCAAATTAGACTATGATTTCTTTTGCCAACAAACTGTATCACATCATTTTCTTTGGGTTCTTTTGTGGCTTGGGCCACGGGCCATCTTGTTGCATAATCAATGGCTCTGATAACATGCTTTTTGATTTTGTTATTCATGACATGGGCTCTACAATATCCAGTGCTCATACCTTGAAGGGTTAGGTGATTGATACTGGCATCACAGGCTTGATGGGTGCCTTAGAGCATGCATACTTTTCACATACTTTGCATTGTTTGAGCACTTCTTTAATATTCTCCAGCATATTGGGCCACAAGTAGCAAGTCTTAAGATATTCATACAGATTCCTGCCACAGGTGTGGCCAAAATTTTTGTGGTAGAAAAGGATTGTGTCAATATTTTGTGCTAATGGGACATATGATACTGTATCTTTACTTAGCAGTATGCGGTGAAGAGTACCATAGACATTTTTGAACATATGTTTGTTCTTGAGGACCTTTTATTTTAAGTCCATTGGGTACCAGGTGAGAAGCCTCCTGAGAGATTCCTCATTATTAAAATGGGTCAATCAGGGTCTTAATTATTAGTGCAGAGTAGATGTTTACAGTAAAACCTTGATAGGGTGTCTACCATAATCAACTCTTTACTTAGTTTTTATTCAATGATCATGTGGTATCTTGAATAACGTTCATTCATTCATCTTGCCTCTATGAGAATATTTTGTTGTGTTTTAAAGAACACTAGTGATTTGTGGTTAATTTTTACTTTGAATATTTTTGCCTCTTCCAGGGAACAGCACTATTTCATTAGACAATGAACAATTACTATTAATTCATTGTTGTGAATATGGTATCTTTTTTCACCATCTTGGAGCTTCCTTGAGCTGTATGCAACAGGGATAAAGTACTTGTCTGTTGTCTTTATTAAAAAAACTCCATTAATGATATAGTCATAGGTGCTGCTTCTAATTTGTAGGCTCCTTTTCTATTGGGGTACTGTAATATGGGTATGGTTACCATGCGGTTCTTTAACTGGAAGAAATGCTCTTTTTGTAACAGCAACCAGAAAATTTTGATTGTTTTGCCAGTGACTGCAGATAGTGGGATGGTCAACACTCTTCAGTCTGGGATAAACATTCTGATATACACAATAGTTTTCAGGAAGAAACAGAGTTAACTCTTGCTTTGAGGTGCTGGCATGTCAGTTATGGCTCTTATCTTTTCAGGGTCTGGTTTGATTCTGTCTTTGCTGATTATATGCCCTAGAAAAGATAACTCTGTGAAAAAAACTTGCATTTGGATGGTTTGGCCACTAGTTGGCTGTCTTGCAATGTGATAAGCACCATACAGACTTATTTTCAGTGATTTTCTTTGCTAGGGTTGTAGATTATTATGTAATCCAGGTATACTATGATGTGTTTCCCGATTTTTTCCTTGAACACTTCATTCATGAATGTCACAAAGATACTGGAGGTGTTTATCATACCAAAGTTAAGGAAAACACATTCAAACAACTCATATTTGATCCCAAACACTGTTTTGGGATGTTTTCAGGATTAACTTAGATTTGATGGTATCCTGCAGTTAGGTTAATTTTGGTGAAATATTGTGATCTTCTAAGGCATCAAAGAGGTCATTAATCAGTGACAGGGGATAATTTTTTAATTGTGACTATATTAAGAGCTCTGTAGTTGGTAACAAGGGGTAGAATTCATCTTTATTAGCTATAAAAAAGACAGCTGTACCAAAGATAGACTTGGATGGTCTTATAAGCCCTTTTTTCAATGCTTCATCTAGGTACTCTTTTAGTGTGTTGTCCTCTTGTAGTGTTAGACAATAGATAGAGCGAGCTTTGGTGACACTTTCTTTTAGGACAATTTTGTGTTAAATACCCTTTTCAAATGTTAACTCTAAACAGTTTTTTCTGGCATACAGAGGGAAGTTCTTGGAAAAATTGCTAAAATATGAGATCCTGATTTTTGAGGCTTCTGTGTTTTTGAAATGAACAATCTCTTATATACATTTATTTTATCCAATCTTGCTGGCAATCTTTTCTTTCTCTGTTTCTTTAATCTTTACTAATACATAATACCTCATAAGTGTTATTAAAGTAACAGTTTCAAAGCCCCAGGCAGGAAGTGAACCCGCACCATGCCACCAGGCAGGGCAAGCAGGTGGCAGGGATTTGCCTGCACCTGGATTTGCTTTGAAAAGCAAAAATCCAGGTGTGGGAATCATTCCTGCCCTGGCAAAAGCTGCAGGGCCCATTCTGGGCCCCAAAAGCTACGCCCAAGCCTTAATGGGTTTGGCTGGGCCTGGGTAGGCTAATTTTAGCTGTCCAGTGCTCCCAGTTCAAGCCTACCCTGTTACGGTAGAAAATCAAATGAAAGGGATAGTGCGCCCTCGTAAACCCAGAAACTAACATAGAACTGCAGCCAAACCCTTAAAAAAATAGACGGCTTAAATGCTGTAATAGACAAAAAAAATGGGTCAAAGCTGGGGTTGCCCAAATAGCCCTGGAAAATCTGGACCTGCCTTATTTTTCCCCAAATAATTATGACAAGAAAATTACGCATTATACACTATTTGGGGATGGCAGCGCTTGACCCACTGGTCGTTGGAATTTTGTGAATTATGACATCATTGACTCAAATTCTAATGCAGGACCTTCAACTGCTGAAAATATTCTTCCCAGCCAATCAGATGCCACAGAAACCCCTCCTCTCCCATTCTGAACTCCCTTAAGACTTCCCCATTCCCCTCTAGAAACAAGTTTCTAGATAGCTTAATTTCTCTTGAAATAAAAGAAAGTTTATCCCAAAATGATGGTGTATCTGGGGCTGTTTGCCCCTGTCCTTGAAAGATTAGCCATTGTGGCAGTCAAGGTGGCCGTTGACTTCATGACCGCGGCCTGCCCTCTACATGCCAATGCCTTCTGATTCTTTCTCTAATTTACCCTTGAAAGTCATTTGCTTATTGACAATTTTGACCTCAATCTTTTGCTATACCACCATTGGATTTAAGATGTTGAAACCATCCTCCCAATTTGGTCTCCTGCTAGTCAAGAAAATCATAATTTATTTATTATATCCTCATTGCATTTCCTTGAATCATGCTGCATACCATTTCACTCTAACACACCCTCCATTTAGTAATTTGGGGTTCCCAATTGGGACCTCTTTTTAATCAAGTTCTTCTACCTCAATAATGCCTATCAAGCCAGTCCCAGAATGGTGATCAAATTGAGAAAACCCCATGACTTCTGTAGCCAAACCTGCCAGAACCAATGACCAGTCAGGAAAAGATGGGCCACCAACAAGCCAAGAGACTGTTCCTGAAGACCCCAAAATGACCATGGAGCACCCAACCAACCAGCAGAACCTGAGATGACAACCCCTGCCACACAGATAGCACTAGAAAGATGCCAATAGACACTTGAATGTGAGTAATTATGTAAATCAGAAGCACCTGAAAAAATTCTGTATCATCATCCTTATCAAATAAAGGTGTTATGAACCTTTGTGTTACGGTAAGTTCCATTATGCCGGGAATTATTTGGCCAAGTAGGAAGGCTCAAAAACCAGAAAACCTTTTTTTTGAAATTGACTGATTTAACAGACTTGAATCACACAGTTGATTGAAAATGGGTTACAGCTGCTCCAGTTTGCTGATTGAATCTGATTCCCCCCGTAAGTTGATGTTGATAAATTGACGTAATTTAAGGGTCACCCAATATGAGCTTATTTATCAGCATTTTCATCAGAAGTTGGTCACTCAAGGGTTCTTTGCAACCTGGACTAAATACTCACTTGACAATGTGAAAGAAATAGGTGCCCAGGATCCAGGCAGTAATGCTCAGTCAATTTTTGATATATATTGAATAATTTTCACTGTTTCAACTCTTATGTCAGGAATGACAATTTGGATGCTCCTAAATCTCAAAATACGGAACCAGAGTCAAACCCTGGACAAAACCCTTTGCAGACTGCCAGGCTCATAGTTGCTACCAGCCCGCCAGGACCCAAACCCTTAGCTGTCCTGCAGGATTCTGCAAGTGAACCGCCAGTGCAAGAGGCCGAGAATTTCCCTGAGTTGCCAGCGCCTGACACCGGCGGTTTGCCCAGTGAAATAGACAAATCTCCCCCTGGGAATTATTCCAAACTCTCCCAAAGTCCCGAGGAAGGCACTGAACCCAAAGAGGCACCCTACAACTGAATTGACAAACAGAAGGATTTGAAGTCTTCTCACCCCGAAGTGGCAAGTGGCAAGCCACCAGTGCCGAGCGCCACACTGCCATCTGAGACACCCGATGCCAACCTGCCCGAGTCCAGAAAACCCGACCAAGAAGTGAATCCTGGCAGTGAGGGATAAATACCTGCCAGGCCAAGACCAAAACCCCATTGTCATTCTTAAATAAAGGTTATGAGATATTGGTTTCCCCAATTCTTGCCGTATTTTATCCTTGTAATCTGTCAGTTCACTCGAAGATCCTCTGGACCACCCGCCAACCCGCCAGCTACGTACTGCCCGCCAGGTGCCCCCTTTGGTCCCGTCCATTTCACAGAGTACCCCCTAAAGCCTGAGTACAGAGACTATACTGCCAACAACCTACTAGCCCAGGACCCCTTGGCCGGAATCACTGAGAGAACCAGATACAACCGAGAAGGCCCTTGGTACATTACCAAACCCGGCCTGTTCAGAGATAAATACAACTTCCTCCCTGCCTACCAAATAGACATGGAGCCACCTGTCACCCCCAAACCAATGCCCGCCTCCGCCGCCGAGCTCCCACTGGACCATACCAACAAGCTTTTTGGAATCATATATATAACCCTCACGGGAGTAATAGATACTATTGTCCCCGCCACCGGTCCGTGGTCGTGGTTGGGCAAGTCAATGTCTTATCTCATTAAGTTAGCACCAATCCTTTGGTGGGCCCTGCCCACCCAGTCCGCAACCCTCCAGTTCCCAGACACTAGCGAGCCGGCCAGTCAGGGTTGGTTCCCTGACACCTTAAGAGTTGAGTCCTCTCAAAAATTTACTCAATAAAAATCACATATCACTTGGTCTAATTTTATTTTAAAAATGCATCCTGTAGTTGGATTGTTATGCTACATCCCCTACAATCTGATTCTTGGCCAGATCATTACTAGCAGATGGCCCCCAGCTGTTGGCACTTTGTCGTCGACACTGCCCAATGTTAATTCAATGCCTACCAATCTCAGAGTTGTACCACCTGTCTTTGAAGCTGAAAATCTCATTATATCTCAATGTCCTGAATTTTATTCTGAAGACACTCTGATACTTTCCCAGGCCATTTATCTTGGGCTCTTTTGGTTAGGGTTAATCATTTTGCTTAACCCTAGTATCTCATTTGGAATTTTTACAAAACGGTATCTGAAGCTGTGTTGGTGGTTAATCATTAACTCTATGTGGATTTGGGTGGTAATTCCCCACCACTTATATACAGCTTCTCACTATCCCGCAATTTCCATCACGCTTTGGTTCATCAATCTGATTCCTTACATATTTTTGATACTCTTACATCTGCAATCACCAAAGCACCAGTACCCATCCTCAGGGATCAATAGCCAAGCAGCAATTGATAAAACCAAAGCCTTTAATTACTATTGCCCTCATGACGCTCCATTTGGCCTGTGTGATTCACTGAGTATCTCCACAATCCTGATCACAAACCCTGGACCTTGGAAGACTTGCAGTGGTACATCTGTCCAGACACTCCCAAGGAATTATACCAAATTGTCCGTGACGGCAGAGAAATCACTATATACCCTTTGATCTTCAATGGTAAATACAATCATTCTGCTGCCCACTTGATCTCAATAAAACCACCCCCAATACCCAAACTGACCATCTTGACCCCACCCACTTCTGATGACGCTGGCCAGAGTAGTCAATTCCTGGGAGTGCTATACCTGGCACTCACAGGATTGATTGATTCTGCTTTACCAGCAGCTGGACCTTGGGCTGTGGCTGGGAAGGCCCTTTTCTACCTGGTAAAGTTAGGTTTCATTATCTGGTGGGCCATGCTGTTACCAGTCTCAACTTTTCCATCACCTGCAGGAGCATCACAGTACTCCTGGTATCCTGACAATAAGGATATCAAGGTGTGTAAAGTAGACATGATGGCGTACGTCTTCTCACTATATGGTGAGAGTGTAGCTGTCTCAGTCAATATGAGGTTTTGTTTTTCTCATATAATCTAGGCCAAGAACTAAATCATACTTGGGTATTAAAATGATGGGGCTATCAAGGGTAGTTTGCACATCCCATATCTGTGCCTGGAAAGGTTTGCCTCCTTAGTGACTAGGGTGCTTTGGTTGCCTTTCATGATAACTTTTTTGATGTTGCTCTTGGTTATAAGTAATTTCATGAAGTTGGTAATTTTTTTTGTCAATAAGGGTCTGGTCTGCTTCAGTGTCAAAAAGTGTTGTACCTTGATATCTGAAAAAAGGTTAAGTGAAAAGTTTATTTTCAGTTTGGGTGGCAAACAGTATAGGACTGCTGGAGGGCACTTGGATCATGTTGATTGAATTCATGTCATGGTCCCTATACAGTTCTTGTAAAGTGAGGGAATGTAGCTTGACCAAGTAATCTCCTGTCCTTTTCCCTCTTCAGGTGCAGTTTTGGTACTTATCTAGTTTTCTTGAGCCTTCCAATTTTCACTTTGAGAGTTAGAATTGTTATCCTAATTGGCTTGTTTATTAGGACAAGTGTTGTTTCTGGCCAAGGGGATCTTCTTTTGTTTGCTGATCATGTGTAGGTTGTCAGGTTTTTGAGCATCTTGTTTTTCTTTCAAGAATACTTCTTGGAGGTTTTTGCATCAGCTCATATCAAACTGACGTCTAATGTGTGTTGAGAGGCTGTTATAAAAGTTCATTCATGGGCCAGCTTTATCAAAGTTAATGCTGTTGGGAGCTTGGTCTCAAATGTTTTCATATGCTACAATGTATTCCTCAAAAATTCCTGACATCTTGAAGGTTCTGAGTTCTGTCATTACATCAAAGTACTTAATGGCAAGCTTTTCCAGAAAGGTTTTCTTAAATGTTTTTCAGTCTTTGTTATGATTAGAGTTTTTTTCAAACCAGTTGATCACAAATTAGAAAGCCACAACTGTTACTTGTAGGGTGATCTTGCTAGCTCAGAGTTTTTGGGGGTAGCCGACTTGTGAGAACTTGTTCTGGGTGCTTTGGATTCAGAGATTGGTGTTTTCTTGGTGTAGTCTTGCAAACATCCTAATCTTTGCTACATAGAGATGCTAAAACACAATATTAGGTATTTCAGGTACGTCTTGAGCTGCAGTCAGGTTTAAGACTTCTTGGATGCTAAGAAAGTTGTATTGTTCAGTGGGCACAAGGATATTTTTGAAGACAGTGTATTTTGTGAGGGGTCCTGGCCTTCTTCATATCTTTGCCATCCAGTAGAGAGGGCTATCTTCTGGATTATTTTCTTTTGAGGATTTTTTTCTTTAAGTTGTGTAGGTGTGGATATCTTATCTGTGCTACCAATGTCATAACTGTGCTGTATTAACAAGTTACAAGGAGAAAATATTTGAAAACTAGATAATTATCTTTATTAAGATATCAGAGATTATATAGTTGTGCTGAATTGCTTAGAAGGAACAATTTTCCTACTGATCAATTATTTGGAAGGGCAGGGGGTGACTTGTTCCTACTAGTGAGTGAAGCGCTAAATTGAGTTGCCACTGGATTGTTATCAGTTCTTGTTTTCTTGTTTGGTATTCAAGTTGACTTCCACATTTGATTTCAAGTGCCAGAATAGTCAAGTCGAGTGGTACAGGGTCTCTTGTACAGAACTTTGCCAGGGGTTGACACTGCAGCTTTGACACACCATATTTTGATAGTATATTTAACTTAATTAAAACTCACTTTTAGCTTGTGATTAAAATATATCATTTTTGATAAGTTGCGCTTATTTTTAAAGTGAAATATATATAGAATGATAAAATAATTTAATGCTGCTATAATTTTTAAAACACAGATGGTATTATCTGTTTCATGTCTGAAAACCACAACAATTTATGTTCTGCTCCTGACAACTGTTATGGGCACAGATGTTTTTTATTATAACAAGATACATTTAAATCCGGAATAGCTACGACCCCCAAATCAAAATAATGCAAAATGGTGTTTGTGTCGTCATGTTTTCGTCCCTACCCTAATTTACATCCTTTCAAATCGGTGCTTTGGTAGCCTTTGTTTTAAAGTTGTGACAGTTTTACAAATCTGGAATTAAATTAGTTCCTTTGAGTTTAGATTCTTGAACAATTGCTTATCGCTTATAAACCCTAAACTTAAAGCGCTTTAATGAAATGATAACGATTATGTGATTCATCAATGCCCAAGCCTATAGACAATGGCTAATTTGTCGGCTAAGTATTGGATATGCAATAGGTGATTTGAGTCTTGGCTAGGGACGCTTCGACCTAGCCCTGGACAACTTCCGGCTCTTAGCCGCTACAGCCAAGACGAAATTGCTTGATATAAGAGAATTTTTAAATAATTCTCTGAATCAGAATGCTTCTGAGTCAAAAGCTGGCCGAAGCAGTTCTAGTCTTGACAAATAGATTTGAGATAAGAGTCACCTTCAAAAGCCAAAAAAGCTAGAATAAATCTGTGTTTTCTTCTCCAAAGGTTCAGTCTTTATAAGTTAGCTTTGGACTTTAAGAAGCACCAGGTCTTCTGTTTCAACATGGCTTCAAAGATATCCGCAGTTTTGAAGGGAATCAACCGCTTCATCTTTGGGCAGCAGAATCCCTCACCCAATCATTTTAATAAGTTTTCAGGCATCGATAAAAAGATGAAGTTAAATAGAGGGTTACTATCACAAGCCACCTATCAAAACATCAGTATTTTCCGTACAACAGCTATAGTAGAAGCTAAAAAAACTCTACAATTACTCAGAGCTAGATTTACTCTGACTCCTTTGCAAGGCTCACCATCAGAGTCTGGGTTTTTGAAGCCGACTATCCCTTCTCAATCCCAGCCGAGTAGTATTTTAAGCGAATTCCAAAGTTTTCTTTCCAAAAACCCCAAGTTCTTCAAAGCTGCATTTATCAATAAGGCGGTGAAGTCACTTTTGTCTCCTTTGACTCCACCTCAGTGGTATTCTAGACTTTATGATCTTCATATTTACCAGGCAGCTCGCTCTCTTACTCTCTATTTAAATCATATGGGCAGCAACGATTATGTTTTACCTTTTGATCATCAGTCTAGCGGTCTAGTCAGTTCAAAAATCCGCAACGCTGTTTTGCCTTGCCACATAGAAGACCTTGATACCTCTGATATGCGATATTTTCTATCGTCTCAATTGGAGACCTACCATCTCCAAATATTATCTAGAGTGTTCAAAACTAATTTCTTTGATTCTTACAACAGATCTGTGGTCATTCTAATTAAACCCCAGGCCAATTATCGAAAGGCTGTTAACCAACTTATATTGAAGATGGAATCCCTAAAGGGGTCTTTCCTGGATTTACTTCTGGTTGTTGAACGCTTGATTGAATTTGGAGTTTGGAAGCTCACAGTTCATGCTGGCCAGATTCAAATCTGGTTTCCCCGTCCTTTCGGTCCTTCCAGCATTCGCCAGTTTCTATGTAGCATTGGTGTCCACCAAACAGCAGCGTCTCTCAACCTAGGGCTACTAAGTTACGCTGATATCGAACAACAGGAAGAGGGAGCTTTTAATATATCAGGTTCGGAAGTTTCTGATGTAACTGTTAGCCCAAGTCCGTATCGCCAAGAGTTATATGCCTTTTTAGAAAAAATCAATCGAGGACGCCTCTCATTTGGTCACTAAGATTGGGCGTGATTCTTCCACATCGTATCGTTCTACACGAGCCTCTCTACTATATCAATTTATTTTCTTGGCTTACAATTCACAAATTCAAGCCTTTTCTTTTAAATATATACTTCTGCTTCATTTACTTTAATCATTACTTCAATAAACTAAGTAAGACTTGTAACAAGCTTTAAAGACAAGCTGTATTTCTCTAGCCATCTTTGAATGTAAGTAACTACAAAAACAAGTAAGTTGGGGTTCATAAAACGAGACTCTCAACTATTACTAATATCTGATGTAAGATTCCTCACTAAACAGCAGATACCTAAGTTCTTTTAATATCTCTGTTTAAGCTATTTTATTTGGCAAATGAACCTCTTATAAGTCCTAAATTCGGCATCTGAGTTTTCTATAGGTATGCTGTAGATCCTGTTAAACCAAATAGCCTCTTCACTGCTCTTATTCATAATTTACAATAACAATAAAAATCAAGCACCGTAAGGATCAAACTATAAACATTTTACAAACTTCAAGTCATTAAATTTGACTTAACCAATATTTTTCCACGATACAAATTAAATTGTTGATAGACTCTTTTATTTATGATAACATTAAGTTGAAAATAAGGTAAGCCTGGTATGCAGAGTTATATTGTAAATAATTAAAAAGTAGGTTGTAAGTTGCAACATTAGCTTCAGCAATATCTTGTCAACTATCTGGTTAAAAGATCACATATTTGGCTTCAAACCATTTTAAACCTGTTCAAATTCAGGAGCATATATAATCGCTTTTAACAAGCTAGTGTAGTTTATTTTTTAAATGTGAAAGCGGAGGCCTCACTTTAAATGAATACAGTACTATATAGGGCTGCTTCGGCCAAGCTCCAGGCAGCCGCGCCCAGTTTCTGGCTCCTGGCCAGTTTTAATAAATATTTATTTAAAACTGTTTAAATATGAAGTGATTCCGTTTTAGCTGTAGAGGCCTAGAGCCGAAAGCTAATAGTGGCTGGGCCGAAGCATCCCTAGTACTGTGCTTTTCAGAGCTGTTGAGATTGACGGACCAAAGCCACTTAGAGCGAACTAAAGTCACATAGAGCAAAACATAGCTGGCACAAGTTTTTTCAGTAACATCAGGGGACAAAGAGCCATTAATATTTTAATGTAACACATCAACCTCTAGGAAAAAACATAGCCACACTTGAAGCTATTGATACACAACTGAACAAATTAAACTTGCTCATGAATATTCCAGATTCCAAATGACATCTGGATCTATAATATCCCTATAGAAAAAGCATATTAAGAACACTGAATCATCAAATAGAAAGTGCACAAAAGTTACACATCTGTGAGAGAGGGGAGCTAAACTAACTAAGTTTGGCTCCCATCCCAGTGGAACTAACCACCAGGATACTATCCACTGAAACAAGAGAATTGCTGCTCTGAAGGAAGACCACAAGGAGGATACAGGGGACAGTTGAGGAAAGTAGGCATCCAGTGCCATCCACAACAGGCCAGTGAGCAACCAAGGGGTGCAGGAGGGAACACAAGTCAGGGCCTCAGGTGCCTGCAGGGGGCAGAGTTGTTGCTTTTCATTTGAGGAGGAGAAGAAGAAGGTACTCTCTCAGCGACAGGAGCGAGCAAGACGTGATTGGAAGAGTACAAATCTGGGTCGTCACAGGTCAGAATCTTGACTAGTGCCTCTCCTGAGACAAGGAGGATGGTTGTAAAATGCAGAAGACTGGAAGGATTGTTGCTCATAACACACACTGAGGAGAAGATATGAGTCCAAAGGTCAGGTGAAGTTGATCAGATTAACAAAAGAGCTGGGGCCAAAGAAAACACCATAAACTTAACCACTAAGAGTATCATTTTCAGATGCTCCAGAAAATTTGGGGGCCCTTGAGGGGTTTACATTACTTGGAATTAATAGTTTTGAATTAAACAGGGGTAGTCAACAAAGATTGGGAGACTTATAGAGTTATTTGGACTTAGGGAGCCCTCAGAAGACTTGGAAACAGCTTTAAATGATATGAAAATGAAAGCGGGTTTGGAAACAAGCAAAAACAGAAGAAATTCAAAAAACAAGTAAGTTTTTATAATGATTACTAACTTAAAATTTGAGTTCAAAGTGAGCTTTTGAAAACATCAGGTAATAAGAAAACGCTTAAACACTAACACTTTTCTAGATGATTCCAGGTAGACCGCCGGATTCAAACGGGCCAAAGAAAAGGTAAAGAACTTAAAAATAATTACTAACACTTCTACTGATTTTCAGAGAACTCAAAAATAAGTTCCAAAAGCCAAGGTCAAAGTATTTAGTTCAAACTCCAAAGTTTAATGGATTGATATAAAAGAATGAGCAAGCAGGGGACCAAAAGTCTCCTGTCTTGCTTTAAGGGAATGAAATTGAATTTGAGGGGTCATCTGACTCAGGTGGTGAGTCTAATTGGCCAGGAGAGAAATTTTGCAGGGATATTTCAGGGGTGTTGAAGAGTTTTCCATTAATTTCCAGTTTGTATTCTGATTGTCAGGAACCCACTTGACAGGGAACAAGTTCCCTATCTGGTGGGCCAAGACCCCTAAGTTGAGCCCTGCTATTACTGATCAAATGGGTACCGTGATCATGGCAAGATAACCTAAGTGGCCCAGGTAGGCAAATCTTCCCAGCATAGAGCTGAAGCAACCCAGCAGATAATATCCCACCACATATGTTAACAGATAGAAGGAGGCATAGGGCCTAACCAATAAAGGCTCTGCTGGAGGAGGAGGAGTGAAATTTGCGTCCTGAGTGGCCGGAGGGGTACTTAAACCAACCATGGGCTAGGAATTTCTTATGGTGAGAATTGTTGGGGGAGAAGTTGTGCCAGTCAGTAGTTGGTGTTGGGTTCTCCAAGGCTAACACCACAGGCAAGAAGGAAGCTAGAAATCAGAACAGGAATAGGATCCATTTCATGGCTTAAAAATAAGTAATCAGAAGATAGATGTGGGCAGATGTGGAATAAAAATAAGACTTTATTGTTGGAACAAGTAAGAATAATAAGTGTAGCTCCCTTATATAACTCACTGGGTAGCTTACAAAACATTTAAGAGGCTAAGAAATGAAATAAGCTTTAAACTCAGGTTTCAATAAAATAAAGGCTGAAGCTATCACTCTGATCATATGTTGTTCTACCTGGCACTTAATAAACTTAAGTGTAAAATATGGAACTAAGAGGGTCCGGGAAGCAGCCACAATTAAGCGGTTATAATAGTGAGCATTAGTGGCAACTAAGTACAGAGCTTGCTCCAAAGATAGATTGAGCGGGTCCCAGAGCGTCAGAGCCAGTTTTTGCAGCCAATCAGATGCAGGACAGTAAGTGAAGCTGTATACTAGATTGTTAACCTTTTTAAAGTTGTTTTTGAATTTGAAAGCAAAAACTGAATGAATTGGCTGAATATAAATAGGTAATATAGGTAAACTGTTTGAGTTTTGACTAACATTAGCACTGTTCTTAGGGTTCTGGGTTTGATCCCCATCTAGGTCAGCCCCAGAGTTAACCTGGGTGTCTGAAATTTGATTGCGGGTGTCCTTTGGTTTGGTGTTTGTTTCCAAATTACCCATACAAGTGATGTAGTCAGGGAAGAATTCCCTGACAGGTATAGTGCCAGTAGTGGGTTAGCAGGTTACTTACTAGAGCAAGTGGGCGCCTTGTTGTCTACTTGACTAGAGTTGAGGTGAAAGCTCACTAAAACTAAATAGGGTATAATTTGCTGGAACCAGAGGATCATAAACTTCATTATAAAAAATGATGATATAGTCATCCTCATACCACCAGGGTTTTTATACCATATGATTTTGCTTCTTTGAATTTTGCAGGCTTCAGGTCTGAAAGCATTTTGCCAGTAGGGTGTGGACTTTGGGGCGAGGTTTTGAGGGCAACAGATCCTGGTTGGAACAGCTCTGGCAAACAGAAGTAGTGATGCTTTGTTCCACTGCCTCTGTTCACTATATCACCTGAGCCAGCCAATTGTGTCACCAATTCTAGACAGGGGACTGAAAGCAGCTGGTGTGAGAGAGGAGGGCTAAACTAACTAAGTTTGGCTCCCATCCTAGCAAGACAAACCACCAGGATGTCACGGTAGGTTCCATCATGCCGGGTAGTATCCGCCCAAGCAAGAAGGCTCAAAAAGCTGGAAAACCTTTATCAAAATTGAACAAGTTAACAGATTTAAATCAAACAGTTGATCAGAAATGGGTTATGGCTGCTCCAGTCTGTCAGCTGAAACCGGTTCCCCTTTTCAAATTGACATTGATAAATTGGCGTAATATGAAGGTCACCCGATATGAGCTTGTTAATCAGCATGGTTGTCAGAAACTGGTCACACAAGGGTTCTTTGCAACCTGGACCAGATACTTACTTGACAATATGGAAGGAATAGGAGGTCAAGACTTAGGTGGTATTGCTTAGTCAATTTTTCTGATATATATTGAATAATTTTTACTGTTTCAACTCTAAGAGTTGAGTCCTCCCAAATTTACTCAATAAAAATCATTTATCCCAAGTTCTAATTTCCATTTTAAAAATGCATCCTGTGATCAGGTTGTTGCAGTATATTCCGTATAAAACTGATTCTGAACCAAATTATCAGGGAACCAACCCTGACTGGCTGGCTCGCTAGTGTCTGGAAACTGGCAGTTTGTGGACTGGGTGGGCAGGGCCCACCAATGGATTGGTGCTAACTTAATGAGGTAGGACATTGACTTGCCCAACCACGACCACAGACCGGCGGCAGGAACAATAGTGTCTATTACTCCCGTGAGAGTTATATATACAATTCCAAAAAGCTTGTTGGTATGGTCTAGTGGGAGTTCAGCGGCGGAGGCAGGCATTGGCTTGGGGGTGACAGGTGGCTCCATGTCTATTTGGTAGGCAGGGAGGAAGTTGTATTTATCTCTGAACAGGCCGGGTTTGGTAATATACCAAGGGCCTTCTCGGTTGTATCTGGTTCTCTCAGTGATTCCGGCCAAGGGGTCCTGGGCTAGTAGGTTGTTGGCAGTATAGTCTCTGTACTCGGGCTTTAGGGGATACTCTTTGAAGTGGACGGGACCAAGGGGAGCACCTGGCGGGCGGTACGTAGCTGGCGGGTTGGCAGGTGGATCAGATGATCTTTGAGCAAACTGGCAGATTACAAGGATAAAATACGGCAAGAATTGGGGAAACCAATATCTCATAACCTTTATTTAAGAATGACAATGGGGTTTTGGTCTTGGCCTGGCAGGTATTTATCCTTCACTGCCAGGCTTCACTTCTTTGTCGGGTTTTCTGGACTTGGGCAGGTTGGCATCAGGTGTCTCAGATGGCAGTGTGGCGCTCGGCACTGGCGGTCTGCCACTGGCTGCTTTGGGATGAGAAGTCTTTAAATCCTTCTGTTAATTGATTCAAATTTTGGGTGCCTCTTTGGGTTCAGTGCCTTCCTCGGGACTTTGGGAGAGTTTGGAATATTCCTGGGGGAGATTTGTCTATTTCACCAGGCAAACCACTGGTGTCAGGCGTTGGCACCTCAGGGAAATTCTTGGCATCTTGCACTGGCGGTTTGCTTGCAGAATCCTGCAGGACAGCTAAGGGTTTGGGTCCTGACAGGCTGGTAGCAACTATGAGCCTGTTGGTCTGCAAAGGGTTTTGTCCAGGGTTTGACTCTGGTTCTGTATTTGAGATTTAGGAGCATCCAAATTGTCATTCCTGACATCATCCCCTTCTTCCCCCAAAATTTCCCTTTTCAGGGCCTTCTTCTCAAGGTATTGTTGGATGGCCTGTTTGGCATTGGTTAGATTGCTCAAAGGTTCCCAGGTGCTTTCTTCCGGGGGTAGCCTGCCCACTTGATGTAGTACTGGGGGGTCTTGTAATAGACTTGGTCACCGTGGATGTATTCAACTTTGTACTCAATTGAGTGGTCCTTCCAGATTGGCAGGGGGCTTGACTTGATCTTCTGGTGGGGTAGGGAGTTTATGTTTTTTTGAACAACAGGGCACGGTGGAAAACGTTATGGATCTTCCATGTGGGGGGTAGGTCTAGCTTGAAGGCTACTTCTCCAATGAGCTTGATGATCTTGTGTAGTCCGCTTCTCCTGTGAGCTAGTTTTCTGCAAGGAACATGCAGGGGCATGTTACAGGAATCCAAATAGACCTCGTCTCCAACTTGGAGGGGCTTACCGGGGGTTTGTTTTTGATCAGCAAAGGCCTTGTATGCCTGTAAAGCTTGGTTCAGGTTTGCTAGGCATACAGTTTGGGTGTTGTGGATCTGTTCAATCCAGGCACGTCCTGACAGGTTGGTTTCCTTGTTTTCAATGCTAGGGTCCCATGAGGGGTCAAACCCGTAGTTGGCTTTGAAAGGGGACATTCCAGTAGATGCATGGTCTTTGCTGTTGTAGGCGTACTAAGCCATGGGTAGCATCCCGGTCCAGTTATCTTGGTTGACGTTGGCATAGCATTATAGGTACTGTTCAAGTATTTGGTTCACTTGTTCAGTCTGGCCATTGGTCTGTGGGTAGTAGGAGGTTGATATACAGCGCTTTACCCCCAAGTCCTTCATCAACTGAGCCCAGTAGTTGGAGGTGAAGTGTGGTCCTCTATCAGTGATGATTTCCGCCAGGGTGCCGTGTTGGGTTAGGATGCAGTTGTGGAAATGTCTAGCTGTTTCTGCAGCAGTGCAGTGGGTGGTGGTAGGGACAAAATAGGACATTTTTGTGAATCTATCTACCATGACTAGGATTGCATTGAAAAAATTAGAGGGGGGTAGTTCCACAATATAGTCCATTGAAACAGACTTCCATGGTTCCGCTGGGATGTCTAGTGGTCTTAGCAAGCCTTCAGGTTTGGATCTACAGGGTTTGGTTCTTCAACATGTCTCACAGCCTTCAATGTAGACAGCCACGTCTTTGTCCAGTTGGGGCCAAGCATAATTCTTCTTGATTCCTTGGATTGTCTTGAGTCTGCCAGGGTGGCCGGTCATCTCTGAATTGTGGTAGTCTATGAGTACTTTGGTCCTTGTTTTACCTTCTGGTAAGTAGATCCGGTTGTGTAACAGCAGGGTAGTTCCTTTCAATGAGAATTCCTTCTTGTAGTGTCAGCTATCTGGGTCTGAGGTCAGTTTGGCAATGAGTTCCGCTGAATACTTATCTAATTTCTGCGCCTCAATGATGTCAGGCTTACGGGCCATGATCTTCATGAACATCAGTTGGATTCCTAGGCTGGCGGGGTTGAGGAGTACATGGGTGTTGTGGTCCTTGGTCTCAGCTGTGGTGGGGATCATATCTGCTCTTCTGCTCAGTGCGTCAGGTACTATGTTGACTTTCCTGGGTTTGTAGTCAATTGTCAGGGTGTAGTCGGCCAGTTCTAGAGCCCATCTGGCCTGTCTCTGGTTCAACTGTCTAGGTTTAAAGAAGTAAACCAAGTTCTTGTGGTCAGTTAGAACTTTTACTGGGAATTCAGCGCCACATAGGTACTGGCACCAATGTTTCAGGGTCTTCATTATTGCAAGCATCTCCTTGTTGTAGATTGGGTAGTTTCCTTTGGCAGGCAGCATCATCTTGGAGTAATATGCTACAGGGTGTAGCATACTATCCCCTCCTTCCTGAAGAAGGACCCCTCCCACTGCAAAATCAGACGCGTCGATTTCCAGAACAAAAGGTTTGGAGGAATCTGGCATGGCCAGGACAGGGGCAGAGGTGAATGTGAGTTTCAAGGTTTCAAAAGAAGCGGTACACTACGGAGTCCAGGAAAAGGTGACCTTGTCAGAGCAAAGGCGGGTCAGGGGGAGGGTAATGTGAGAAATTTTTTTGATGAAATCTCTGCAATAATTTGCCAGACCCAAGAAACTTCTCACATCCTTTCTGTTTTTAGGCACCGGCCAAGACGTTATTGCTTCTACTTTGTCCTGTGCCATGGCAAAACCGCCAGTCTTCACTATTTATCCCAGGAATTTAACCTCAGACTGAAAGAATTCACACTTCTTGAGCTTAGTGTGTAAAAAGGCTTGGGAGAGTTTCTCCAATATGAGGTCCAGGTGGTGCAGGTGTTCCTCATGAGACTTGCTGTAGATGAGGATGTTGTCCAGATATGCCACACAGAAGCAGTCAAGGTATTCTCCTAGGACGGTGTTGATCATCCTTTGGAAGGTGCTGGAGGAGTTGCAGAGGCCAAAGGGCATCACCAGGTACTTGTACAGCCCATATTGGGTTTTAAAAGCAGTCTTATACTCGTCTCCATCCTTGATTTGGATTTGGTTGAATGCATCTTGGAGGTCAATTTTTGAGTACACCTGGGCTCCAGTCAGTACGTCACAGAGGTTGTCAGCATTGGGGATGGGATAGCGGTTCTTCACTGTGATGTTGTTCAGCTTTTGGTAATTTACGCAAGGACGCATCCCACCGTCTTTCTTTCCTACAAACAGCATGGGCGACAAGCAGGGGGCTTTTGACACCTGTATGAACCCTTTGTTTGTCATATCCTCAAGGTATGCTTTCAAGGCCACTTGCTCACGGTGGTTACAGCTGTAGATGGGGCCGTGGTGTGGTTGGGTCCCTGGCAGCAGGTCTATGGCGTGGTTGTAGATTGAATGACTGGGTAGTTTGGTGGCTGCCTCATCACTAAACACGTGGTCCCATTTCTGTAGGGGGTAGGTAGTATTCTGACACTAGGCTCTATCTTTATGGTTAAGAGTTTGTTGGTAGGGGTTTGGCCATGGCTCATGCAAAAGGGGACGGTGTCACAAGATTCAGGTCGGCCCAATGTGGTGGTTTGTTTGCAATAATTCAGGATCAGGCCATGCTTGTTGGACCAGGAGTCGCCCAATAAAAGGGGGTGGGGCAGTCTGGGTAGGAGGATCAGGGACAACAGGTACACATTATGTCCAATTGTCAACGGGAGTTCTTGTTCACACTCATAGCCCGTGTCAAGGGAGCTGTTTCCCATGAACACCTGTAGGCTACGCTCTGAAGCTGTCATGCCTAATTCCTTTTCCAGGCCGGTGTCAATGAAACTTTCATCAGCTCCTGTATCAATAAAAGCTTCAATCTGGTGCTTGTTTCCCAATAGTTCTATGGTCACTTGGATGAATTTGTAGGACTGGGAAGAAGTGTTTATTTGCACCAGTGAGATTGGGCGGTGTTCTTCATAGGGCAGGCTCTGGTCAAGTGGCCTACCTTGTGGCAGTGGAAACAGAGTCCTTCATGATAGTGTTGTTGGAGCTCCTTGGGTGTCATTCCTGTTCTGTTGGGGGTTGGCGCTCGGGGTTGGCGGGTCTGGGAGGGGCCAGTATTCTCTTGGTTCATGCTAAGGCTCTTGCACAGGGGAACCAGATTATCCAGGCTGAGGGTGGGAGGATGGTGCATCAACAGGTCCTTCATTGCTAGGTTGACTCCCTTTTGGAAGATGATGGCTGCCAGTTTGTCTTCCAGTTGGGTGCAAGTCTTTAGCTTGAGGAATTTGTCAATGTAAGCTTGGATAGGATGGGCACCCTGTCAGATTTCCAACAAGGAGTTCAGGGCGTAGTATCTGGTGTTGCAGTCTTCCCCTGTGGCCATCAGTTTGGCTTCAAACTTGGCATAGTCTAGGCAAAATTCCACGTCTTTGGTGGTGGCTTTGCCAAACCAGTCAAGGGAATCTCCTGATAGCATGGTAGCTACTCCCAGTACCTTTTCAGTGTCACTGGAATAGAACAGGGCATTGGCTTAGAAGTGTAATCAGAGCACTGCCATGGCGCGGCGGGCCTCTTCAAGAGTGAGTTTTCCCATCTGGGGCATCTCCACTTTGGTGAGGGATTGGTTGACTATCACATTCTGGATCTGAGAGGAGGATCCTTTGACAGGTTTGGCGGTGGGGTTGGTGTTCTTGGGGTCATCTGGGGTCACATTGGTGTTCTTCCACACGGAAGCAATCAGGTTCTTGGTCATCATAAATGTGTAATAAGTGATTATCATTACAAAAAACATACAAGATGCCCCTAGAATAATCAAAATCTTGGGGCTCAGGGTACCAGTGTTAAAATAGATTGTCATAATGTCAGGGAACCAACCCTGACTGTCCGGCTTGCTAGCGTCTGAAAACTGGTAGGTTGCGGACTGGGTGGGCAGGGGCCACCAAAGGATTAGTGCTAACTTAATGAGGTTTGACATTGACTTGCCCAACCACAACCATGGACTGGCGGCGGGAACAATAGTGTCTATTACTCCCGTGAGAGTTATATATACAATTCCAAAAAGCTTGTTGGTATGGTCTAGTGGGAGTTCAGCGGCGGAGGCAGGCATTGTCTTGGGGATGACAGGTGGCTCCATGTCTATTTGTTAGGCAGGGAGGAAGTTGTATTTATCTCTGAACAGGCCGGGTTTGGTAATGTACCAAGGGCCTTCTTGGTTGTATCTGGTTCTCTCAGTGATTCTGGCCAAGGGGTCCCGGGCTAGTAGGTTGTTGGTGGTATAGTCTCTGTACTCAGGCTTTATGGGATACTCTGTGAAGTGGACGGGACCAAAGGAAGCACCTGGCAGGCGGTACGTAGCTGGCAGGTTGGCAGGTGGATCAGATGATCTTCGAGTGAACTGGCAGATTACAAGGATAAAATACGGCAAGAATTGGGGAAACCAATATCTCATAACCTTTATTTAAGAATGACAATGGGGTTTTGGTCTTGGCCTGGCAGGTATTTATCTCTCACTGCCAGGCTTCACTTCTTGGTCGGGTTTTCTGGACTTGGGCAGGTTGGCATCAGGTGTCTCAGATGGCAGTGTGGCGCTCGGCACTGGTGGCTTGCCACTTGCCACTTCGGGGTGAGAAGACTTCAAATCCTTCTGTTTGTCAATTCAGTTGTAGGGTGCCTCTTTGGGTTCAGTGCCTTCCTCAGGACTTTGGGAGAGTTTGGAATAATTCCCAGGGGGGAGATTTGTCTATTTCACTGGGCAAACCGCCAGTGTCAGGTGTTGGCACCTCGGGGAAATTCTCGGCATCTTGCACTGGCGGTTTGCTTGCAGAATCCTGCAGGACAGCTAAGGGTTTGGGTCCTGGCGGGCTGGTAGCAACTATGAGCCTGGAAGTCTGCAAAGGGTTTTGTCCAGGGTTTGACTCTGGTTCTGTATTTTGATATTTAGGAGCATCTGAATTGTCATTCCTGACACAAATTATTTCTGGAAGATGGGGTCCTGCAGTTGGAACTTTGTTGTTGGTTCCGCCCAATGTCAATTTCAGTCCAGCTGATCTTGGTGCTCCTCCCATTCTGGAAACTGAAAATTGTGCCACTTCCCAATGCCCAGAATTTTATGCTGAAGATACATTGATGCTTTCTCAGATCATTTATTTTGGACTACTTTGGTTAGGACTAATTGTTCTACTTAATCCTGGAGTTACAATTGGAAATTTCACAAAAAAATATCTGAAGCTGCATTGGTGGTTAATCATTAATAGTATGTGAATTTGGGTGGTAATCCCCCATCACTTAGAAACGGCTTCATACTATCCCGCAATTTCTGTCACACAGGATGCCCCCAGTGGAGAACTGGGACGGCTGCTTGAAGAGGGGACCACAGAGAGGACACAGGGGATAGCTGAGGGAAATAAGTATTCAGTCCCATCAGCACCAAACCAGTGAGCAACCAGGGCATACAGGTGGGGGTGGGGGGAGGCAACACAGGCGCGCATAAGGGCACCAAATTGCTCTTTTCCAGGTTGAGGGAGAAAGGCATTATTGCCTCCTCACCTGCAGAAGCAAAAGAGGCATGGACAGCATCATCCAAATCCAGGTTTTCACAGGTCAAGCTCTTCACCACGGCCTCCCCAGAGAACAGGAGACCATTTGAAAGATTTAAGAGACTGGAAGAATTCTTGCCCACAAGCCAAGAAGAAGAGGTGATTTTAGACCACAAGTCTGGCAAAGTCAACCATAAAAGCAACAAAAATGGAGCCAAGGAAAACACAACAAATTTTAAGACTGGGAGTATCATCTTTAAATTCTCTGCAAAATTTGGCCAAGGTAGAAGGCTTTGTTATAAGAAAAAACAAAAAAGTTCTGGAAAGCAGGGGAACCCACAAACAAGAAACCAGGTGGGAAATGGTTGGGAGTCCTTACACAGCTTGGCAGCGGGCTCAGACGTCTTTCTTTTATAAATCAAAAGCAAAAGCGGGTTCAAAACAAGAAATTTAAAGTGAAATTCAAAATAAAGTAAGTTTTTATAATGATTTTAACTAAAACTTTTAAGTTCAAGCACATATTTCAAAAAAAGCAAGAACAAGAGCAGCTATACGCTTGAGCTTGTTTCAAGGGTTCCAGAGGAAGGACCAGGTTTGAACTGGGGCAGTATAAGGTAAGATTAAAGATGACAACTAACACTTTTAAAACTTTTAGCCAATAAGATCCAAACAGAGATCCAGTCAACTACAAAATTGTAAAACAAGTGTACTAGACCCAAACTTTATTAAATTGAAGAATTGACAAGCAGGGGACCAAAATCCCCTGGCATTGTTAAAAGGGAATGGGTTGCTAGGGGGTTGTCACATGACTGATTTGACTTGCATTTGGTTGGCTGGGTGATAAAATTTGCTGGCCAGAGCCAGGGGTGCTGGAGAGTTTCAGGGTAATTTCCACTAGTCCATCTGATTGGCTGGAAGGCACCTCAACTAGTTCAGGTTCATTTAACTTTCTGGTCATAGATGTGGTATCATTTGATTGGGCATTCCTGATTGTTTTTAAGAGAGGACAATACCATGCTAACAAATAGTCCAAATTAACCAGTGTTTCTTCCCAGGCCGGGACAACCAAAGCTGGGGGGTCTGCGGGGTATGCCAACACAAATCTTTCATCCACAGTGTGGGCTAAATTTTTGAGTGAATTAAGCGGTTTTGCTGGACTTTGAGCGGTTTTTTTGTGCGACAAGGAAAGACAGTCCTATCCAAGGCCAAAGGGGGCAGTGAACTTACAGCTGGTGCTCATTGGCAGAGCCAGTATTAGGCCTTTTCTTAACCTTCTTTAAGCAAGCCACAACCTCTGCATAGGTCTGGGTTCTCAGTGGCATGGGGTTGGCGGCAATCTGGTGACCATTCAGGGAATCTCTCCTAACAAGCTGGTGGGTTTTGGAGTAATTCAACAACTCAAGTCTGTGACTCATTAGGTTGACGGGTCTCCTTCCATCTTGATATACATGAGTCATCTTCAGGGGGCCAGGGTTTGATCCCAGGGCTTTCAGTACAAGTATTGAAATGTTAGTCTGGATACCTGGTAGACTGGTGAGTCTCTGTCCATCCTGGTTGGCACCAGGTATCTTTTGAGGGCCAGGGTTCAACTCAACTGGCAGGCTGGTGGGTGTCAGGGATCCAGTCTTGGGCGGCTGGCCCGCCGTTTCTGGGGGTAACTTGGGCTGGGGCTTTTGCGGGCAGGGCCCACCACAAGAGAGGAGCTAACTTTAGAAGGTAGGAAGCAGACTTCCCCACCCAAGACCACGGGCCAGCGGCTGGTATAACGGTGTTCACCACCCCTGTGAGGGTGATGTACACTATTCCAAAAAGCTTGCTGGTATGGTTGGTTGGAAGGTTGGGTGAAGAGGCCGGCATTGGCTTGGGTGTTATGGGCGGTTTCATATAGATACTGTAGGCCAGGAGATAATTGAATTTTCCTCTAAATAGTTTTGGGGTGGAGAATATCCACAGGCCTTGGCAGTTGTATCTAATAGTGGATTGGATGCGGGCTAGCGGGTCAAGTTCAAGGATTTTCTCTGGTGTATAATCCTTATATTTGGGCTTCAAGGGATAATCAGTGAAGTGAACAGGCCCAAAGGATGCACCAGATGGACAGAAAACTGTGGGCGGTGGGGCAGGAGATCTTGAACTGAATTGATAGACGGCAAATACAAAATATGGCAATAGCTGTAAGAGCCAAAGTAACATAACCTTTATTTAAAAATGGCAATAAGGTTTGAGCGCAGAATCTATAGGCATATATAGCATTCCGCCTCCAAACTTAGTATTTTCCATCAGGGCTTTATCAAAATATCAAGAAAAGTGCGGGCGGGCAGTCAAAGGGCCCGGGTGTAGAAGCGGCAAAATGGCACCTTGAATGGGTGTTCTCTCATTGGTCAGAACGTCCAATTTATTCACTCAATTTTCTTGATTCTTTGCTGTGGTCACGGGGTCAGGCCCAAAGCCCGGGTTTATTTTTGGCAGTAGGGTTTGATTGGTTGCTTGAGAGGACTTCAAACTCATGAAATTCACAGAGGTGCCATCTCTGCTTCCATTAGGCAATTTGAGAGGCTCCTCTTTGGGCACCACCATGGTTGAGCTAGTGCAGGTATTCTGGCTTTGGGACTTAGCGGGAGCCTCAGCTTGCAGGGGTTTGATCCTAAAAAACGCGGGCGGGCCCTTGGTCCATGGGCCCAGCGGCCCACAGGAATGTAGGTTCAGGGTTTGAATCCCACCCTTGGGCCCGGTTTTCCTGGGGTAATGAATTGTCAATCCTGACAGCAGGTTCCTTTTCATCCTGGTTGGCGCATTTTGTCTCCAGAGGGTCAGGATTTGATTCCAGGGCTTTCAATATAAGTATTGAAATGTCATTCTTGACAGAAACAGAAAATAAATCACAAATTCAAGATATACCAATATACATAATAAAGAGACGTCTTCAAGCCACTCAGCTTGTTTCAAAACTTTTCCCAGTGGGCCATCATATCATAGGTGTTGGCCATTTTTAGGCTAAGATCAGGGGTCAGCATTATGTCACCACACAACATCATCCTTGAACCTTCTGTTTCTTGGCCCCACAATCAATGGCAGCCCAAACACTCCATATGACCTGGAAGGTTCAACTATCTTAGGCATCACAGTTGTTCACCCCTAACAACTGATACAACAAGAGAAAGGTGGACAAAGGATCAAACACAGATAGAAAACAACCTTAACCCAAAATCCAGGATATATTCCTGCACTACCTTCTCCACATTCTCTGTCTCCAGTCTCCACCAACAACACTGCCAGCCCATCCCCAAGACACCTCACCAGATTCATATCCTCCACTACATGAAAATCCTCCCTGTAATTGTTGATCCTCTGCTTAAGATTAGTACAAGGAGATCAGGCCATTACCACATATAAGAACTTAAGAATGATGCCCATGCTATGATATAGTTGTGAGATGAAAAACCTTCATCTTCTAGCCGTCAGGAATGACAATCTTTCACTATCCAAAACCCAGGGTATGGGGCAGGGGTCAAACCCTGAGCCTAATTTTCTGCGGCCTGCCAATTAAGAAGGCCAAGATCTCATCTGCCTGCAGCCCATCAATAGTGAACCTGCAAGGAAAGTCAATGCCAACCCACCAAAATCAAAATACTTGCCAACACCACAAGATTTTGCAAGCAAAACACCTGTGCATAATAGTAAAAGTTTACCTGAAGTGATGACTCACAACACTGGCAGTTTGGTTGGTGAAATCAGCAATCCCACCAATGAGAAATCCCCCAAACCTGCCCCAGTCTAAGTCTTGACACTTGCCCTTCAAACCTGTCCAACACTATAGCAATCAATTATAACCCACCTTCTCTAGATGCTAGGAGTTTCCCCAAGATACCAACACACAACACTGATGGATTAGGCAGAAAAATTAGCAGTTCCAACAATGAGAATTGTCTCAAACCTGCCCAAATTTGAGAAAATAGCGCTGGCCCTAAATACCTGCCCAACACTAATTATCAAGTTATCAAAAAGAAGGGTTTAAAGACCCATTATACAGAGATAGCCAATGACAGCCTGCCTGTGCCTGATGCTGCCCTGCCCCCTCTATAATCCCAATGCCAGTCTGCCTAAGCTCAAGAAATCCAACCAGACAATGAGGCCTGACAGAGCAGTATAAGTACCTGCCAAGCCAAGATCAATCCCCATTGTAATTTTTAAATAAAGGTTATAAGATATTGGGTTTCCCAAATATTGCCATATTTTATCTTAGTCATCTGCCAGTTAAGCTCTAAATCTTCTGATCATCCTGCTACCCTTTCAGAATATCAGGAGTACTTTGATGCTACTTCAGGTGAGGGAGAGGCAAATGCAGGTACGGGCATGGCCCACCAGATGATGGGACCTAACTTTACCAGGTAAGAAAGGGCCTTCCCAGCCACGGCCCAGGGTCCTGCCGCTGGCAAGACAGAATCAATCAATCCTGTGAGTGCCAGGTACCACACTCCCAGGAATTGACTACTCTGGCCAGTGGCATTAGAAGTGGGTGGGGTTGAGATGATTGGTTTGGGAGTTGGGGATGGTTTCATTGGGATCAAGTAGGCAACAGGGTTGTTGTATTTTCTGTTGAAGAAAAAAGGGTATATAGTGATTTCTCTGCCGTCAAGGACAATTTGGTAGGGTTCCTTGGGAGTGTCTTGGCAGGTGTACCACTGCAAGTCTTCCAAGGTCCAGGGTTTATGATCAGGATTGTGGTGATACTCAGTGAAGTGCACAGGGCCAAATGGAGCGTCAGGGGGGCAATAGTAGTCAAAGGCTTTGGTTTTTCAGCTGTGGCTTGGCTATCAATTTCTGAGGATGGGTGCTGGTGTTTGGTGATTGCAGATGGAAGAGTATCAAAAATATGTAAGGAATCAGATTGGTGAACCAAATGTTCATAACAACTTTATTGGTAAGAATGACAATACAGAATTTTTCTGGTGCTTCTGGCTTATATACTTACTCACAAGCAGGTGCCTCTGGGCATTTTTCTGGTGCTATCTGGGTGGCAAGGTTTGGCATCTCAAGCTCTGCTGGTTGGTTGGATGCTTATTACCATTTTTAGGATCTTCAGGAACAGTTGCTTGGCTTGCTGGTGGCCTATATTTTCCTGACTGGTCATTGGTTCTGACAGGTTTGGCTACAGGTGTCATGGGGCTTTTCCTAATTTGATTACCATTTTTGGACTGACTTGACAGGCATTCCTGAGGCAAAAGAACTAGATTAAAAAAAGGGGTGCCCAATTGGGAGCCCCAAATTACTAAATGGAGGGTGGGTTTGAACTAGAAGCCCTGGGCAGCTAAAATTAGCCTTCCCAGGCCCAGCCAAACCCACCAAGGCTTGGGCGTAGCTTTTGGGGCCTTGTACAGGCCCCACAGCTGTTGCCTGGGAAGAAATAATTCCTGTACCTGAAATTTTGCTTTTTGAAGCAAATCCAGGTGTGGGTGAATCCCTATCACCCGCTTGCCCTTCCTGGCGGCATGGCGTGGGTTTGATTACTGCCCCAGGCATTGATACTGTTACTTCTGTAACACGCCCTGCCAGCTACCTAATGTCCACTAGGTGCTTAATTTGGTCTCATTCACTTTACAGAATACTGCTTAAAGCCCCAATATAGAGACTACTCTTTTGACAAAATCCTAGTTGTCAGGATTGACAATTCTTTCCCCCTGAAAACCTGGGCCCAAGAGTGGGATTCAAACCCTGACCCTGAATTTCCACAGGCCGCCAGCCCTATGGACCAAGGGACCGCCCACCTGCGTTTTCTTGGGACTGAGCCTCCGCAAGCTGAAGCTCCAGCTAAGTCCCAAAGTCAGAATACCAGCACAGGTTTGACCATGGTGGTGCCTGAGTGTGAGAGAGGGGGGCTAAAATAACTAAGTTTGGCTCCCATCCTGGCAGGAGGACCCACCAGGACACCATCCAGTGCAGGACTGGTAGGGCTGCTTGAAGTGGCATCCATGGGGAGGACACAGCAGATAGTCGGGGAAAGTATGAGTCCAAACCCATCAGAATCATCCCACCAAGCAAACAGGAGGCGCGCTTGGGGGCAGACTCCTGAACAACCTCACTCTCTTCTGGAGCCAACACAACTGGGGCCTTAAAGAAAGGGGGCATTGGGGGAGTCAGATCAGGGGGCGCAGAGAGGGCAGGTTTGTGGGTAGGAAACTCAAGATTGTCGCAAGTGAGGCTTCTTACTACATTCTCGCTGGGGGCAAGGATTTCCTGGGCCTGTCTGGGGATATCCTCAAGTATATGCATGAACTGGCCAGGGTTGGTGCCAGCATAGTGGAAGGAATGGGTGATTTGGGTCCAAAGATTCAGTGAAGTTGACCAAATCATCAAAAACACAGGAGCCAAGGTAAAGGCCACAAATTTGATTAGAGGTACTAACATTTTTAGGGCCTAAAAATGGGACCAATAAACAAAATGCAGATACTTTTAAAGTAATTAGGCTAAGTCTCTGAAGCAGATGACACAAAGACAAACAGGAAGTCTCTAAAGTCTGCAGGGAGTATGGGGGACAACAACCACGGAAAAGGGGTCCAAAAACAAGGAAAACTCTTTAAAAGCGTATAGGAACGTGAGAATCAAAGTAAAAAAAATGAACACAAAATCAAACTTATAATAGGTAAATATATAGAGTTTACTACTAATTCTAAAAGTTGAGTTGTTCTTTCCAAAGAAAAAGATATTATCTATAGCGTCGACATATACAACATCAACAGAGACTTTGGAAGGCCATGGGAAGGCCAGGGAGCAAAGGACAAAGGTAAGAGACAATGAAACCTTCACTAACACCTTAGAAGATCAAATAGGCCAAAATAAAAGGCCAAAACCCCCACTAAAATTTTAAATGAAAAGGGAGAACTTTAATTTGTAAGAATGAGCAAGCAGGGGACCAAAAGTCCCCTGTCTTTCTTTAAGGATGGAAAATCAAATTCAAAGGTCAGCTGACCCAGGGGTGTGGGTTTGATTGGCTGCAGGAGGAATTTTGCCAGGCAAATCCAGAAAGATGGAGGGGTTTGCACCAATTTCCAACCCCAACTCTGATTGGATGAGATCAAATGAATGGGGCAGATTGTCATTCAATCCAGTTAAGTTGGGATTTGATTATTTAGCAGTAGCGCGACCTGATTGTTTAGACCTAATTAATTTTAAATGCGGTCAAGCCCAAGCCAAAAAATAGTTCAAATTAATCAGGGATTCCTCCCAAGTAGGAACAGAGTTCCCAGCGTCAACATTTGCCGCCTGAGAGGGGTATGCCAACACAAATCTCTTGTCAACTGTGTGGGCTAAATCTTCAAGGAAGTTTAGGGGTTTGGCTGGCTTCTGCAGAGATTTCTTGGTGCGCTGTGGGAAAATTGTCCTATCCAAGGCCAAAGGGGGGAGTGACTTTACACTGAGGAGGAGCTTCTCAAATCGCCTAATGAAGGCAGAGAAAGCTCCTCTGTGAAATTCATGAACTTAAAGTCCTCTTGGGTAACCAATAAAATTCAGTTGCCAAAGGAAAACACAGGCTCTAGGCCTGATCCTGTGACCACAGCCCAAAATCAAGTGATCAATTTGGACATTCTAACCAATGAGAGAACACCCAGCCAAGGTGTCATTTGCCTCTCCTGCACCTGGGCCTCCTGGCCACCTGCCCACATTTTATCCCAACATTTTGATGAAGCCCTTATGGAAAATACTAAGTTTGGAGGCGGGATGCTATATATGCCTATAGATTCTGTGCTCAAACCTTATTGCCATTTTTGAATAAAGGTTATGTTATTTTGGCTTACACAGCTACTGCCTTATTTTGTATTTGCCATCTATCAAACCAGTACAAGATCTCCCAGCCCTCCTGTCCCTCTGCCCCCAGATTCCTGCCCTCCAGGTGTTCCCTTTGGCCCCGTTCACTTCACAGATAATCTTTTGAAGCCTGGATATAAGGACTACACCCCAGAGAAAATACGTGAAATAGATACTTTGGCCCGCATACAATCTGCAGTTAGATACAAATGTCAAGGCCTGTGGATATTCTCAACACCCAAATTGTTTAGAGGAAAGCTCAACTATATTTCTGCTTACAAGCTCCACATGGAACTGCCTGTGACCCCCAAGCCTATGCTCGCCTCCTCACCTGACCTCCCAACTGACCACACTGGCAAGCTGTTTGGGATTGTGTATATCACCCTCACAGGGGTGATTGACACTATAATCCTGGCTGCCGGCCCGTGGTCCTGGGTGGGGAAGTCCTTCTCCTACCCATTAAGTTAGCTCCTCTCTTGTGGTGGGCTTTACCTGCAAAAAACCCGGCCTGAGTTACCCCTGAAAACAATGAGCTGGCCACCCAAGACTGGATCCCTGACACTTGTGCAGGATTCCTTGGCCTAATCTGAAGAGCTGACCAGTTACAACAAGAAGGGCCCTTGATACATTATTGAGCCCTGACTGTTCAAAGATAAATATAACTTCCTCCCTGCTTATCAACTGGACATGAAATCACCCATCACCCCTAAACCAATACCCACACCCAAAACCAAGCTCCCCTTGGACCACACTAATAAGCTATTTGAGATAGTGTTCATCATCCTCACTGGGGTGATTGACTCTATAATCCTGGCTGCCAGCCTGTGGTCCTAGATGAAAAAATCTATGTCATATCTAACTAAATTAACACCAATCCTCTGGTGGGCTCTTCCTGTTCCTAGACAATGATGGACCGGCTGCCCAAGGTTGGTTCCCTGACAGAAGGCCAAACATTAGAAGAAGAGCTAAGGTTTGACCCCAATCTAAATTACAAACATTCTAAAACTCAGTATAGACTCTTGGGGTTCTCAGTCCAATGTTTTCACTCCCATTTACAAAAAATTTCTACTTGGACACTATAAATAAAGGAATCCTTTCTGGTGATAGGTTATGCTAGCATTGGGAGAATTACCCCTTCAATAACTCTTTTCCTTAATCTAACTTATAGACAGAGAAAACCTCAATCAATCTTACTCACCCCCATTCTTGGAAGATGAATCACCTCATCTTTACAGCTGTATTAGCAGCCTGTTTAGGGATTGGGGGATAAAAACAGGGTTCCACAATGTTTGGGCCCATGCCACAAGGAGCTGAGGAAATGTACTATGAAGAGCCAGCACAACTAAACTCTTCATACAAGGCCCCTTGGCCTCCTCTGGTTCTACCTTGGTCCATCACATCTTTGGCCATATGCACATTCCTATATTATGTCCTGGCTTACTTTGCCGGCAGCTTCATTTGCTACAACACCCACACTGAGGTCATCAAATGATTGATGTCCATATATCCCATAGTGACAGGCTTCCAGTTGCCAACCTTGTGCCATACTTAGTTCAGATAATACCGACAAGTCTTGGGTATTACAATCACTGCCAACAGCAGGTGATAGGTTTCTATTGAATCCACTCTTAGCTTTTTAAATAAAATTTTGTTCACTTAAAAAAATCTTTTTCTATTTTTATTTTGGTTTATTACCTGCATTTTATATATATCTCTTAATTTGCTTTGATTACATAATAGATATTTGATATATATATGGGGTATATACAGTAATTTTCAAACCTATTGAGATAAACAAATTTTTTCAGTCTAAGAACGAAAACAACTCAGTCTAAAAGCGAAATCAAAGTGGATCCAAATCTATTGTAATTTAATATAAATTCCTTGATTTTTGATTTTATTTTTAGACTGAGTTGTTTTTGTTCTTAGACTGAGAATTTTCGTTTATCTCAACAGGGTTGAAAATTACTGTATATTCTTATTCATATATTAATTTTTATGCATATCTATATTTTTTTTATCAATTTCATGTAGCACTAATTTATTAAATAAATAGTTTGCTTAGTCTAACTTTAAGCTTAACTACCTATCTTTTTTAACTTTACTTTTATAAGAGCCAGGATTTCATTCCCAATTTCTTATTGGTCAAGTTGGACTTTAATCCAAGATGAGGCATTAATGATAGCTTTTATTTAGGCAGGTGAAACAGCTGAGCCTTGGATGTAAGTTATTGCAGCACTAAGCTGAGTAGGATTGGCATCCAATCGCCACATCAACTTAAAAGCCCAGTTAGAATTTTACCTCTTAACCTTACACCATCAATAAATATAAGCGCGAACCTTTAATGGAATTTGGTGATCTTATTGCAAGCAACTATAATAGCTTCCTAGTTGGTATAGTACGTAGTCTTGATGAAGGGGATACACATGTGTTAAGGATTTTCGATAGCAAGGATAGTGAGTACCTTGAAAACTATTTAGAAAGCAACCCTCAAAGGTTGAGTAATGACAAAAGTCAGACCAAAGGCTTATCGAAAGCAGAAGCTCCACATGACGATCTTGAAAAGGATTATCAAAAACTATTCATTGATGCCGTTGCTTTGATCGGTGTTCCGATGCATGCAAGTATTATTAATATTATCAAGTGTTTTCTTCAAGCAGCCGGGAGATGCAAGAAGGCCATACTTCTTATTTCCCCTCCTGACAAAAATAGAGAATGAGTTTTATCGTTCTTTGTATTCTTTCTAAAAACTCTGATAAGAAGCTATTTCTGAAGGATTTAAATATAAAGGCTAGTGAAATATTCAAGGTAAATTCCCTAGCGGTGTTTTCTATATCTGGTGCACATATTAGACAACAATAGTTCCTTTCAAGAACAGTTTTTGGTTCTATTTAAACTTTTACTAAAGCGCTTTATAAATAATGTTTTTGGCAGGGTTCGGTAACTATTTCTATAAATCCCGATCTTTTCTTGTAAAGTAAAGGAGGTTGTAAGCTGATTTTTCTTTATTTAAAATAATTTAATGTTTTTTGAATTGTTATTACTTCTAAGAACCGGTGTGCAGAACTTTTTGCTGGCTCGTTTGGTTAATTATTGATTCCATTTGTTTACTTTTAAAAGGTTGAAGTTCGGGGTTTCTAAACATCAACTGTGAAAGCTAGTTCGATAAAATATTAAGTATTATTATGGCTATTGTAGCATTGACTTCTGATGGTTTAGTTAATTTAGAAAAAAACGTTGTCAATACATTTTTCTGGTACATATCCTTCCTCTCCAGACTGTCATTTTTTTAAAGATCACAACCTTTGCTAACTTTAAAAAGGATGAGAAAGTTCATACACGAGAAGTTGATGTTTTCTATCGAGCTGCCAGTTCTAGTGCTCTGGGCTCTCAAACAATCGAGGCGGGAAAACAAGTATTTTTGGATGACTCTGAATCAAACCCTTGTCCAGTTTGCCTTGAGCGACTAATTGATAGTTCAAATCCCCCGAGTTTATTTACTATGCTTTGCCAACATACATTCCATGCATCGTGTCTCTTAGCTTGGGGTGGCATCCGGTACCGACAGTTAATGCTATGCAAATACTAAGGCTGTTTTAGATGCCCGCTATGTCGCCGCACCCACACTGTAGGGCATTCCGAAGAAATGGCATCAAGGGATTCCACCGGGCCAGATAGCCTTACTCGGAGGTGTCAGGTATGTGCAACTGGTGAGGATATATTTGTATGCTTGGGGTGTGGTCATGAAGGTTGCGGCAAATCTAAGCAAGGTCATGCCATGGCGCATGCAGCAGATATGCACCACCAGATGGGGCTTCAAGTGTCGACAAATTCAGTCTATGACCTCAATACCTTCCGTCCTATCTATAACCTCACAGTCAAGCCGTGTGCTCAAAAGCCCCACGCACACTTGGAAAGTTCCAGTTTGAGGGATGGCGGCAAAGAAAAACATTTTGAAGAAATCAGAATGCTTCGAGCTCAGTTAGTGTCGCAGAGCCATCACTTCAATGCTCTTCTTCAAGAAACAGACGAAACCCACCAGCAACTTTTATCAAAGCTGGAAAGGCTCAACAGCAACTCCTTTATGAAAAAGAAGGCACCCGATCTGCGTGCGCTTTGCAGCCGCATTGCCATCCAGAAGGCTTCTAACCAGGAACTTGAGGCTCAAATCAAGAGTCTCAAGGACTCCAGAAGCTACTATCTTGAGCGAGGCGATTCACTTGCAGCACAGCTGTCAAAAGATAAGGCAGAATTACACCAACTTAGCTCCACATCTTTGGATTTGGAAAAGGAGTTAGCCTCTAGGATGAAGCTTCTCAGTTGAAGTTCACATATACCCTATCATAGCAAACGTTCACTGCCACCCTTGTAAGTTTCATAAGATTTAATACTGAGCTTCAGCTAAGCTTCAGTTCTTGTTTAAGCCTACCATTAAATATTTTTCGGGCTGGTAAATTTGGAAACATGCTTCTAGGGGCGTGGGTTTTCTCCTGAGGTCCTTGGAATATAGATTATCGAGTAAGGATTATCCCAGCACAATAATAAGGGGGTTTGTAATGAAACCTAATCCATTTTAAAATCATGTTGAGACACACAGAGCGCTCAGGATATTTGGTGTACTGTTCAGAGCAGGAAAGTTTTGATTAAGTTGCTTTGTTAACGTTGTACCAAACACATGTGTCATGATCAGAAGATTGTTTCAAACGTACTGAACATATCGGTCGTTGCTTTTGAGGGCTAGGCTATTTTCTAATACACATGCTAACAATTTTTATCACAATTTGACTCAATTTTCAAAACAAAGCCTTAAACAGCAATAACTCAACAAAAATTTATTGTTGTCTACTATTATAACACTCTAAAGATTCCATCACATTCCCAAACCCTCTAGCAGCTTCATCCCACTTCAATGGTATTAACCGATTTGCTGCAAGTAAAACTGTGTCACCTTGATTAAGGATTTTGTTCTACTGAAGATGGTGCCAAAGATAGATATACTTGGGTCATGTTTATTTCTAAGGGAAATAGGAGACAATGAGAAAGGGGAAATATACTTTTTATCTGTTATTGTTACAGTAGGTTTCAAAGCTATGGCGCCAAGCAAAAATAACTCAGATTTGAACAAAATAAACTCCCGTTACAAAAGTAACAAATTCAAATCCCCAAGCGGGATTTGAACCAGCCACCAGGCGGGGCTAGCGGGCGGGGAAGATTTGCCCACAACTGGATTTGCTTTGAAAAGCAAAATCCAGGTGCAGGAACCACTTCTGCCCTGGCAGTAACTGTGGGGCCCGTCCTGGGCCCCAAAAGCTATGCCCAAGCCTTGGTGGGTTTGGCTGGGCCTGGGCAGGTTAAATTTAGCTACCCAGAACACCCAGTTCAAGCCCACCCTCCATTTAGTAATTTGGGGTTCCCAATTGGGGACCCCTTTTTAATCAAGTTATTTTGCCTCAGAAATGCCTGTCAAGCCAGTCCAAAAATGGTAATCAAATTGAAAATGATCCATGACAAATACAGCCAACCCTGCAAGAACCAATAACCAGTCAAACAAAGATAGGCCACCAGCAAGCCATGCAGCTGTTCATGAAAACTCCAAAATGATGATGAAACAGCCAACCAACCAGCAGAATTTGAGATGCCAACCCTTGCCACCCAGATAGCGCTAGAAGAATTCCCAGAGGCACCTGCTTGTGAGTAAGTATATAAGCCAGAAGCACTAGAAAGATTCTGTATTGTCATTATTACTAATAAAGTTGAAATGAACCTTTGGTTCACCAATCTAATTCCATACATATTTTTGATACTCTTCCATCTGCAATCACCTAAGAACCAGTACTCACCCTCAGAGATTGAATGCCAAGCACCATATCAGGGATCCAACTCGTGGGGGGTTCCTGAGAACTTGCGGGCAGACGGCCCGCGGGCCCAGCAGGGAGAGCCCACCACAGGATTGGGGCTAACTTTACAATATAAGATAACGATTTCCCAAGGACTGTCCAAGGTCCACTCATAGGCACCATGGAATCAATCAATCCAGTGAGGGTGATATACATCACCCCAAATACTTGGGTGTGTCAGGAATGACAATTTGGATGCTCCTAAATCTCAAAATACAGAACCAGAGTCGAACCCTGGACAAAACCCTTCGCAGACCGCCAGGCTCATAGTTGCTACCAGCCCGCCAGGACCCAAACCCTTAGCTGTCCTGCAGGATTCTGCAAGCAAACCGCCAGTGCAAGATGCCGAGAATTCCCCCGAGGTGCCAACGCCTGACACCGGCGGTTTGCCCGGTGAAATAGACAAATCTCCCCCTGGGAATTATTCCAAACTCTCCCAAAGTCCCGAGGAAGGCACTGAACCCAAAGAGGCACCCAACATTCAATCAATAAACAGAAGGATTTGAAGTCTCCTCACCCCAAAGCGGCCAGTGGCAGACCGCCAGTGCCGAGCGCCACACTGCCATCTGAGACACCTGATGCCAACCTGCCCAAGTCCAGAAAACCCGACCAAGAAGTGAAGCCTGGAAGTGAGGGATAAATACCTGCCAGGCCAAGACCAAAACCCCATCGTCATTTTTAAACAAAGGTTATGAGATATTGGTTTCCCCAATTCTTGCCGTATTTTATCCTTGTAATCTGCCAGTTCACTCAAAGATCATCTGGTCCACCCGCCAACCCGCCAGCTACATACTACCCGCCAGGTGCCCCCTTTGGTCCCGTCCACTTCACAGAGTATCCCCTAAAGCCCAAGTACAGAGACTATACCAACAACATACTAGCCCAGGATCCCTTGGCCGGAATCACTGAGAGAACCAGATACAACCAAGAAGGCCCTTGGTACAATACCAAACCCGGCCTGTTCAGAGATAAATACAACTTCCTCCCTGCCTACCAAATAGACATGGTGCCACCTGTCACCCCCAAGCCAATGCCCGCCTCCGCCGCCAAGCTCCCACTTGACCATACCAACAAGCTTTTTGGAATTGTATATATTACTCTCATAGGAGTAATAGATACTATTGTCCCAGCTGTCAGTCCGTGGTCGTGGGTGGGCAAGTCAATGTCCTACCTCATTAAGTTAGCACCAATCCTTTGGTGGGCCCTGCCCACCCAGTCCGCAACCCATCAGTTCCCAGACGCTAGCAAGCCGGCCAGTCAGGGTTGGTTCCCTGACATTATGACAATCTGTTTTAACACTGGTATCCTGAGCCCCAAGATGTTGATTATTCTTGGGGCATCTTGTATGTTTTTTGTAATGATAATCACTTATTACACATTTATGATGACCAAGAACCTGATCACTTCCTTGTGAAAGAACACAAACATAACCCCAGATGACCCCAAGAACTCTGACCCCACCGCCAAACCCGCCAAAGGATCCTCCTCTCAGGTTCAGAATGTGATAGTCAACCAATCCCTCACCAAAGTGGAGATGCCCCAGATGGGAAAACTCACTCTCGAAGAGGCCCGCCGTGCCATGCCAGTGCTCTGATTACACTTCCAAGCCAATGCCCTGTCCTATTCCAGTGACACTGAAAAGGTACTGGGAGTAGCTGCCATGCTATCAGGAGATGCCCTTGACTGGTTTGGCAAAGCCACCACCAAAGACGTGGAATTTTGCCTAGAATATGCCAAGTTTGAAGCCAAACTGATGGCCACAGGGGAAGACCGCGACACCAGATACTACGCCCTGAACTCCTTGTTGGAAATCCGACAGGGTGCCCGTCCCATCCAAGCTTACATTGACAAATTCCTCAAGCTAAAGACTCACACCAAACTGGAAGACAAACTGGCAGCCATCATCTTCTGAAAGGGAGTCAACCTAGCAATGAAGGACTTGTTGAAGCACCATCCTCCCACCCTCAGCCTAGATGATCTGGTTCCCCTGTGCAAGGGCCTTAGCATAAACCAAGAGAATACTGGCCCCTCCCAGACCCGCCAAACCTGTGCACCAATCCCTAACAGAACAGGAATATCACCCAAAGAGCTCCAACGACACTATTGTGAAGGATACTGTTTCCACTGCCACAAGGCAGGCCACTTGACCAGAGCCTGCCCTAAGAAGAACACTGCCCCAATCTCACTGGCGCAAATAAACACTTCTTCCCAGTCCTACAAATTCATCCAAGTCACCATATAACTATTGGGAAACAAGCACCAGATTGAAGCTTTTATTGATACAGGAGCTGATGAAAGTTTCATTGACGCTGGCCTGGCAAAAGAACTAGGCATGACAGCTTCAGAGCGTAGCTTACAAGTGGTCATGGGAAACAGCTCCCTTGACACAGGCTATGAGTGTGAACAAGAACTCCCGTTGAAAATTGGACATAATGTGTACCCGTTGTCCCTGATCCTCCTACCCAGACTGCCCCACCCCCTTATACTGGGCAACTCCTGGTCCAACAAACATAGCCTGATACTGAACTATCATAAACAAACCGCCACATTAGGACAACCTGAATCTTGCAACACCGTCCCCTTTTGCATGAGCCATGGCCAAACCCCTACCAACAAACTCTTAACCATAAAGATAGAGCCTAGTGTCGGAATACTACCTACGCCCCTACAGAAATGGGACCATGTGTTTAGTGAAGAGGCAGCCACCAAACTACCCAGTCATTCAATCTACAACCACGCCATAGACCTGCTGCCAGGGACCCAACCACACCACGGCCCCATCTACAGCTGTAACCACCGTGAGCAAGTGGCCTTGAAAGCATACCTTGAGGATATGACAAACAAAGGGTTCATACAGGTGTCAAAAGCCCCCTGCTTGTCGCCCATGCTGTTTGTAGGAAAGAAAGACGGTGGGATGCGTCCTTGCGTAAATTACCAAAAGCTGAACGACATCACAGTGAAGAACCACTATCCCATCCCCAATGCTGACGACCCCTGTGACGTACTGACTGGAGCCCAGGTGTACTCAAAAATTGACCTCCAAGATGCATTCAACCAAATCCAAATCAAGGATGGAGACAAGTATAAGACTGCTTTTAAAACCCAATATGGGCTGTACAAGTACCTGGTGATGCCCTTTGGTCTCTGCAACGCCCCCAGCACCTTCCAAAGGATGATCAACACTATCCTAGGGGAATACCTCGACTGCTTCTGTGTGGCATATCTGGACAACATCCTCATCTACAGCAAGTCTCACAAGGAACACCTGCGCCACCTAGACCTCATATTGGAGAAACTCTCCTAAGCCAATTTACACGCCAAGCTCAAGAAGTGTGAATTCTTTTGGTCGGAGGTTGAATTCTTGGGATACATAGTGAAGACTGGCGGCTTCACCATGGCACAAGACAAAGTAGAAGCAATAACGTCTTGGCCGGTGCCTAAAAACAGAAAGGATGTGAGAAATTTCTTGGTTCTGGCAAATTATTGCAGAGATTTCATCCAAAAAATTTCTCACATTACTCTCCCCCTGACCCGCCTTTGCTCTGACAAGGTCGCCTTTGCCTGGACTCCAGAGTGTACCGCCGCTTTTGAATCCTTGAAACTCTTCTTCACCTCCTCCCCCGTCCTGGCCATGCCAGATCCCTCCAAACCTTTTGTTCTGGAAACCAACACGTCTGATTTTGCGGTGGAAGGGGTCCTTCTTCAGGAAGGAGGGGATAGTATGCTACACCCTGTAGCATATTACTCCAAGAAGATGCTGCCTGCTGAAGGAAACTACCCAATCTACAACAAGGAGATATTTGCAATAATGAAGACCCTGAAACATTGGCGCCAGTACCTATGTGGTTCCAAATTTCCAGTAAAAGTCTTAACCAACCACAAGAACTTGGTTTACTTCTTTAAACCCAGACAGCTAAACCAGAGGCAGGCCAGATGGGCCTTGGAACTGGCTGACTATACCTTGAACATTGACTACAAGCCTGGGAAGGTGAACGTGGTACCTGACGCCCTGAGTAGAAGAGCTGATCTGAATCCTTCCTCTACAAAAACTAAGGACCACAACACACATGTACTCCTTGACCTGGCCAGCCTAGGCATCCAACTGATGTACATGAAAATCATGGCCTGCAAACCTGACGTAATTGAGGCGCAGAAACAAGACAAATACTCAACAGACCTTGTTGCTGACTTGACCTCAGATCCAGAAAGCTGCCACCACAAGAAAGGATTCTCACTAAAAGGATCCACCCTGCTATTACACAACCGGATCTATGTACCAGAAGGTGAAACAAGGACCAAAGTACTCATTGACTATCACAACTCAGAGATGGCCGGCCATCCTGGCAGACTCAAGACACTCCAAGGAATCAAGAAGAATTACGCTTGGCCCTGACTGGACAAAGATGTGGCCGCCTACATCAAAGGCTGTGAGACATGTGGAAGAACCAAAACCCGTAGATCCAAACCTGAAGGCCTTCTAAGACTGCTAGACATACCTGCGGGGCCCTGGCAGTCCGTTTCAATGGACTATATTGTAGAACTGCCCCCCTCCAATGTGTTTAACTCCATCCTGGTCATGGTAGATAGGTTTACAAAGATGTCCTATTTTGTCCCTACCACCACTCACTGCACCGCTGCAGAGACAGCTAGACATTTCCACGACTGCATCCTAACTCAACATGGCACTCCATTGGAAATCATCACTGATAGAGGACCACAATTCACCTCCAAATACTGGACTCAGGTGATGAAGGACTTGGGGTAAAGTGCTGTGTATCAACCTCCTACCACCCATAGACCAACAGCCAGACTGAACGTGTGAACCAAATACTTGAACAATACCTACGATGCTATGCCAACGCCAACCAGGATAACTGGGCCAAGATGCTACCCATGGCGCAGTATGCCTACAACAGTAAAGACCACGCCTCCACGGGAATGTCCCCCTTTAAAGCCAATTATGGATTTGACCCATCTTGGGATCCCAGTATTGGCAGTAAGGAAATAAACCCGTCAGGACAAACCTGGATTGAACAAATACACGACACCCAACAAACCTGTCTTAAGAATCTGACCCGCGCTGTCCAGACTTATAAGGCTTTTGCCAACAAAAAGAGAATTACTGGGAAACCATTGAAGGTAGGAGACAAAGTCTATCTGGACTCTCAAAACGTGCCTCTGACTGTTCCCTATTGGAAGTTAGCCCACAGAAGAAGTGGCCCCTACAAGATCACCAAACTAGTGGGTGAAGTAGCATTTGAACTGGAATTACCCCCCTTGTGGAAAATACACAACGTCTTCCATCACGCGCTTCTATTCAAGAAAGAGGGTAACTCACTCCCCCACCAGAAACTCAAGACTGAACCCCCTCCTATCCAAGTAGGACGCTCTGAAGAATACGAAGTTGAATATATTCATGGAGACTGTACTCACTATAAAACCCTCCAGTACTACGTCAAGTGGAAGGGATACCCACCTGAGGAAAGCACCTGGGAGCCATTAACCAACCTACCCAACGCCCAACTAGCAATCCAACAATACCTTGAGAAGAAGGCCAGAAAAGAAGGGACCCCTGGGAAGGAAGGGGATGATGTCATTAATGATATTTCAATACTTGTATTGAAACCCCAAGAGTTAAACCCCGGTTCCCAGAAGGCGGATCCAACCCTCCAGACCAGTCCAGGACCCGCCAATCCGTTAAGAGATGGGCTCAAATTGGTGAATTACTCCGCGTTCTGCCGGCCTACTACAAAGGACCCTCCAAAGACAACTCAAGTCACACAAAGTGGACGGGGGTCCGCCAACTTGCTAAATTGTGTACTTGAGTTGACAAGTTACTCCAAGAACCGCCAATCTTCCAAGGACAAACCCCAAATGGTCATCAGATTGATGCTAACCTGGAGCCACCAAAGACCCAAACCTACACAGCGGTTACAGCTTGCCTTAAAGAGGTTAAAACAAACCCTATTCTCAACTCTGCCAACGACCTGCCAGCATGCCACCCAGAAGAGGTAGTACAATTGGATTACTCAGGTGACATAGTGAACAGTGGCAGCAAAACAAAGCATTGCCTTTCCAATTTACCAGAACAGGCACAACCTGGATCTGCTGCCCTTGGGACCCCAAGCCAAGACCCACGTCCCGTCAGCACCTTGTCTGCAAACTTGAATCCTTCAAAAATCAAAGGAGCAAAACCCCAGCAGTATGGTGAAGACCACATCATAATTTTTGATAATAAAGTTTTATGACCTTTGGTTCAAACAAATCTTACCCTATCTAGTCTTAGTGATCTTCCATCTTAATTCCAGTCAAGTAGACTGCCAGGCCGCCGCCCTCCCCTAAGACCAACCTGCCAAATTGCCCCAGGCATTATACCATCCCCCGGGAGCCCCCTTTGGACCTGTGCATTTTACTGAATACCCCCCCAACCCAGCCTATTCAGAGTATGGCTTGGAAACCATCCTCATTGCCGACCCTTTGGAAAGGACTAGAAATACCAAGTACATAGGACGCAAAGGAAAGAGGATCAAGATCTCACCCTTACTGTTCAAAGACAAATACAATTACCTGCCTGCCTACTTTGTTCCTATGACTCCTCCTTTAACACCACAACCAGACTGCCCATTGGAGCCCACTGCCACAGCCAAGACCACCTCTACCCAACTGTTTGGAGTACTCTATATTACTTTGACAGGATTGGTAGATTCCATGGTCTCCAACTCTGGACCTTGGTCCTTACTTGGGCGATCTGTATCTTATATTATCTAGTTAGCACCCATTCTATGGTGGGCCCTACCTGCTGGCTCGGCTGTACCTCACCCTGAACCACCCAAGGCCTCTATCTACGACTGGCTTCCTGACACAGACTCAAGACAATCCAAGGAATCAAGAAGAATTATGCTTGGCCCCAACTGGACAAAGACGTGACCGCCTACATCAAAAGCTGTGAGACATGTGGAAGAACCAAACCCCGTAGATCCAAACCTGAAGGCCTTCTAAGACTGCTAGACATACCAGCGGGACCCTTTGCAGTCTGTTTCAATGGACTATATTGTAGAACTACCCCCTTCCAATTTGTTCAATGCAATCCTAGTCATGGTAGATAGATTCACAAAAATGTCCTATTTTGTCCCTACCACCACCCACTGCACTGCTGCAGAAACAGCTAGACATTTCCACGACCACATCCTAACCCAACACGGCACCCTGGCGGAAATCATCACTGATAGAGGACCACAATTCACCTCCAACTACTGGTCTCAGGTGATGAAGGACTTGGGGGTAAAGCACTGTGTATCAACCTCCTACCACCCACAGACCAACAGCCAGACTGAACAAGTGAACCAAATACTTGAACAGTACCTACAATACTATGCCAATGTTGACCAAGATAACTGGGCCAAGATGCTACCCATGGCACAGTACGCCTACAACAGCAAAGACCATGCATCTACTGGAATATCCCCTTTCAAAGCCAACTACGGGGTTGACCCCTCATGAGACCCTAGCATTGGAAACAAGGAAACCAACCTGTCATGACGTGCCTGGATTGAACAGATCCACAAAACCCAAACTGTATGCCTAGCAAACCTGAACCAAGCCGTACAGACATACAAGGCCTTTGCTGATCAAAAACGGACCCCCAGTAAACCCCTCCAAGTTGGAGACAAGGTCTATTTGGATTCCTGTAACGTGCCCCTGCATGTGCCTTGCAGAAAACTAGCTACCAGGAGAAGCGGATCACACAAGATCACCAAGCTCATTAGAGAAGTATCCTTCAAGCTAGACCTACCCCCCATGTGGAAGATCCATAACGTTTTCCAACGTGCCCTGTTTTTCAAAAAAGACAGAAACTCCCTACCCCACCAGAAGATCAAGTCAAGCCCCCCACCAATCCAGAAGGACCACTCAATTGAGTATGAAGTTGAATACATCCACAGCAACCAAGTCCACTATAAGACCCCCCAGTACTACGTCAAGTGGGCAGGCTACCCTTGGAAGAAAGCACCTGAGAACCCTTGAGCAATCTAACCAATGCCAAACAGGCCATCCAACAATACCTTGAGAAGAAGGCCCTGAAAGGGGGAATTTTGGGGGAAGAAGGAGATGATGTCAGGAATGACAATTTGGATGCTCCTAAATCTCAAAATACGGAACCAGAGTCAAACCCTGGACAAAACCCTTCACAGACTGCCAGGCTCATAGTTGCTACCAGCCTGCCAGGACCCAAACCCTTAGCTGTCCTGCAGGATTCTGCAAGCAAACCGCCAGTGCAAGATGCCAAGAATTCCCCCGAGGTGCCAACGCCTGACACCAGTGGTTTGCCTGGTGAAATAGACAAATCTCCCCCCAGGAATATTCCAAACTCTCCCAAAGTCCCGAGGAAGGCACTGAACCCAAAGAGGCACCTAACATTTGAATCAATAAACAGAAGGATTTGAAGTCTCCTCACCCCAAAGCGGCCAGTGGTAGACCGCCAGTGCCAAGCGCCACACTGCCATCTGAGACACCCAATGCCAACCCGCCCAAGTCCAGAAAGCCCAACCAAGAAGTGAAGCCTGGCAGTGAGGGATAAATACCTGCCAGGCCAAGATCAAAACCCCATTGTCATTTTTAAATAAAGGTTATGAGATATTGGTTTCCCCAATTCTTGCCGTATTTTATCCTTGTAATCTGTCAGTTCACTCAAAGATCCTCTGGACCACCTGCCAACCCGCCAGCTAAGTACTACCTGCCAGGTGCCCCCTTTGGTCCCGTCCACTTCACAGAGTATCCCCTAAAGCCCAAGTACAGAGACTATACCAACAACATACTAGCCCAGGATCCCTTGGCCGGAATCACTGAGAGAACCAGATACAACCAAGAAGGCCCTTGGTACAATACCAAACCCGGCCTGTTCAGAGATAAATACAACTTCCTCCCTGCCTACCAAATAGACATGGTGCCACCTGTCACCCCCAAGCCAATGCCTGCCTCCGCCGCCAAACTCCCACTGGACCATACCAACAAGCTTTTTGGAATTGTATATATAAATCTCACTAGAGTAATAGATACTATTGTTCCCGCCGCTGGTCCGTGGTTGTGCTTGGGCTAGTCAATGTCTTACCTCATTAAGTTAGCACCAATCCTTTTGGTGGGCCCTGCCCACCCTGTCTGCAACCTGCCAGTTCCCAGACGCTAGCAAGCCGGCCAGTCAGGGTTGGTTCCCTGACAGGGTGGAAGTAGATTCATCAGTGGCAACAGAATCTTGCGGGCAGTTGGGCCGCGGGGTGTGGGGCGGTGTCATTGGAACCAAATATGCGGGCAGGAAATTATACTTGTCTCGGAATTGCAGATGAGGTATGGTGATTTTGATGCCTTCTCTGTATACGGTTTCAGTTTCTCTAGTTCTAGCTTCCAGGTCGTGGATTAGGATCTCCTCCAGAGTAAACTCTGAATACGCTGGGTTGGGTGGGTACTTGGTAAAATGTACTGGGCCAAAGGGAGCTCCTGGTGAACGGTAAAGTTTGGGTGGCTGGTCCGCAGTTTCTTGGGGTACGTGGGCACAGGAGACAGGATAGCAAGGAGTAGACTGTATAGAAGTAAAACTAATAACAAGTATGGTATGATCTGGTTGAACCAAAGTTTTGTATCACTTTATTGCAAGAATGGCAATGGGCATCTTCCTGGCAGCCCAGGGTATAAGTATGCCCATCTGTCATGGTAAAACTTTCCCAAATTTTTTTGGCCTGGGTTTTCCTGATTACCAGGTCTTCCCAGTCTTTGGTGGCGTCAGTTGTGGGGGTTATCTCATTGGCTGCTTCAAACTAAGGAAGCTCAAATTCCCTAGTCAGGTTGGGGGATTGGCCGCCTCTGGGTGGCCCGCATTCTATAGGAAAATTCTCTGTTTCCCCTTCCGTGTGGGCCTGAGTTACTTTGGAATCAGTGGTTGGGCCTGCCTGTTGATTGGCTGTCTTAACAGGAGCCCCCAGTGTGGAGAGTATTATCGTAGGTACATTTGGTTTGTCAATCTTAAAAGGATTTTCCAAAGTCAAATCCTGTTCTGATTTGAGCCCAAAAAACTGCGGGCGGCTGGCCCTGCAGGCTGGCGGCCCGCAAGATGCCAGGGTTTGAGTTTTGTAGTTAGGACTTTTTGATAAGCATGGTTGATAAGAGTTTGTCACTTGTGACACACCAGCTGACAAACCAGAAGTGCTTAATTACTACTGCCCCCAACGCTCTGTTTGGTCCTGTGCACTTCATTGAGTACCCCCATAACCCTGATCACAAACCCTGGACCTTGGAAGGCTTACAGCGGTGCACTTGCCCAGAGACTCCCAAGGACCCCTATCAAATAATCTGTGATGGCAAAGAAATCACTATATACCCTTTGATTGTCACAGTAGATTCCATTATGCCGGGAATTATTTGGCCAAGTAGGAAGGCTCAAAAACCAGAAAACCTTTTTTTTGAAATTGACCAATTTAACGGATTTGAATCAAACAGTTGATCAAAAATGTGTTACAGCTGCTCCAGTCCGTCAGCTGAATCTGATTCTCCTTTGAAAACTGATGTTGATAAATTGGCATAGTTTGAGGGTCACCTGATATGAGCTTATTAATCAGCATGGTCATCAGAAGTTGGTCACTCAAGGTTTCTTTGCAAACTGGAATAGATACTTACTTGACAATTTGGAAGGAATAGGAGCTCAGGATTCAGGCGGTATTGCTTAGTCAAATTTTGATAAATATCAAATAAGTTTCACTGTTTCAACTCTTAAGAGTTGAGTCCTCCCAAAAATTTACTCAATAAAATCAAATATCCCTTGGTCTAATCTTTATTTTAAATGCATCCTGTAGTTGGCCTTTTGCGCTACATCCCCTACAATTTAATCCTTAGCCAGATTGTTACGGGAAGATGGGGGCCTGCTGTCAGTAATTTGTTGGCGCCTCTGCCAAATGTTAATTCAATGCCTGCCAATCTCAGAGCTGTTCCTCCTACCGTCAAAGCTGAAACTCTGGTGATATCTCAATGTCCAGAATTTTATGCTGAAGACAATCTGATTCTCTTGCAGGTCATTTATCTTGGGCTCTTTGGGTTAGGGTTAATCATTTTGCTTAACCCTAGTATCTCATTTGAAAAGTTCACAAAACGGTATCTGAAGCTACATTGGTAGTTAATCATTAACTCTATGTGGATTTGGTGGGTGATTCCCCACCACATGGAGACAGCTTCTTATTATTCTGAAATTTATGTCACATTGATATTCAACGGGAAATACAACAATCCTGCCACCTACTTAGTCCCAATGGAACCACCCCTGACGCCCAAACCAACCATTTCAACCCCCCACTTCTGATGCCACTGGTCAGAGTAGTCAATTCCAAGGAGTGCTATGCCTGGCACTCACAGGGTTGAGTTATTCTGCCTTGCCAGCAGCTGAAACCTGGGCTGCAGCTGGGAAGGCCCTTTCCTACCTGGTAAAGTTAGGCCCCATCATCTGATGGGCCATGCCTGTACCTGCATTTGCCTCTTCCTCACCTGAAGGGGCGTCACGGTACTCCTGGTATCCTGAAATTATGAAAAATCTACCCCCAAACTTGGTAACCTGGGCCCCAATATGTTGTTAGCACTTGGGGTTACTTGTATGTTTATTTTTATGATTATCACTTATTACTGGTATTTGTGGATATCATCCTGAATCTCCTTCATGTGAAAGATAAAGACCCAGACCTTGGATGACTCCAAGGATGCCCCAGAGAGCAAAGACCCAGCTGCAGTGACCTCCTCTCAAGTACAGAACGTCATTAAGAATCAATCTACCTCCAATGGGTTTATCCCAAGATGGGCAAGCTCAGCCTAAAGGAAGCTAGATGTACCATGACTTTACTGCGCCTACACTTTCTAGCTAATGCTGCAGCCTAGCTAAATGACACAGTCAAAGGCTTAGATGTGGCCTTTATGCTAGCAGGGGACACCTAAGACTGGTTTGGTAAAGCCACTGCCAACGGTGTAGGATTTTTCTTGGACTATGCCCAATTTAAGACCAAACTAGTGGCCACTGGTGAGGACCATAATACCAGACACTGTGCCTTCATGACCCTGTTGGAGTTCAAGAAAAACAGCTTCTCCCTCCAAACCCACTGTGGGATTAGGCTGATTGACCATAAATGATCAGCCTAATCATTGCACACAGATACTCAACAGTTACACACTGTATTATCACTAGATTATCATTCTATTAAGTGTAGTGATTATACGCTGTATAATCACTAGTTTATTATATTTGATAAGGCTATTATACGGCTTATAATTGTCAGCCACTATAGTAGTTATCAATAATTACACACTGTATGTTTAGCAACTTGGGTTATTGCCGGTATGTTCAAAGCTACAGATAGATGTTAGCCTTGTCAATGTACTCTACCTAATACTATGCAAGAGCACTACAGACTACAATAGAATAGAACTTTGAAGATAATCATGTTTATTGGGACTGGAGTACAGTCTACCCAGAAGCTGCTATCTATCCAGGTGTAACTAAGAGCTTGTTTCATCCTTTCAGGTGTCTGTATCAATATATACTGCAACAATCCTTGTTATTGTCCTTTCAGACAGTTCTTAGTGGCTACCTTTGCACTAGGCCCATCTTTGCTGGCTGGGCCTATCCTGATTGGCTGTCCTTGGCAAGTGTGCTGCTACTGGCCTTAAAAATGTGTACATGGCGCTTCAGCTACAGCCTACGCTCTTCTTGAGCTAGCCTACTGGCATTTATAAGTTAGCTGTATCTTTACATGCCTATTATGGCACTAGGAAACTATGCTGTATTTGGTTGACACTTATAAATGGTCCCTATTCTGTCCTTCTACATTTGAAGGTAGAGTTCTGGTATTCCTGTTTTCTATTTCTAGGGTTTAATATGTGATTTTTTTCTGGCTGGCAAGCCTTCTGCTTATTAATATGACGGTTCAAATTGAGGATTATACACTGTATAATAGCTGGATCAATCCAATATCAACCCGTAGATTATCCGCTGTGTAATGCTGAGTAGAACCAATAAGGAACCAATTATACACCATGTAATGCTGATTCAAACTCAGTATTTCCTAGCCTTTGGCACATTGCTTGTTTGATATACTCATATATGCTCTTCAGGCTGGGTGGGGCTGAGTTGATACAACGTCCAGTAGGATAGAATGAGAGATATACAATTGGTAATCTGGTGATTACACAGCGTGTAATCACTGATAATTACTAAGGTAGAAGACGTTTATACGCTGTATAATTGTCATACCAATTATAGTAAACTAAGGGTTATATGTTGTATAATTGCTGCACTTAATAAAATGATAATCTAGTGATAATACAGCATGTAACGGATAAGATCTGCGTGCAATGATTAGCCTGATAATTTGTGGTCAATCAGTCTAATATCACACCGTATAATCACTAGTTTATTATAATTTATATGACTATTATATGGCATATAATCATCTGTCAATATAGTAATTATCACTGTTTACACAGCGTTTAATTACTAGATCATCAATTGTATATCTCTTATTCCATCCTACTGGACGTGGTATCAACTCAGCTCCACCCAGCCTGAAAGGTGTATATGCATTTATCAAACAAGTGATCTTTCAAAGGCTAGGAAATATTGGGTTTGGGTCAGTATTACATGGCAGATAATCCACAAGTCAATATTGGATCAAGTCAGCTATTATATGGTGTATAATCCCCAATTTGAACCGTCATATTAATAAGCAGAAGGCTTGCCAGCCAGAAAAAGATCACATGTTAAACCCTAGAAATATAAAACAGGAATACCAGAACTCTACCTTCAAATGTAGAAGGACAGAATAGGGACCATTTATAAGTGTCAACCAAATACAGCATAGTTTCCTAGTGCCATAATAGGCATGTAAAGATACAGCCAATCAGTAACTGCCAGTAGGCTAGCTCAAGAAGAGTGTAGGCTGTAGATGGAGTGCCATGTGCGCCTTGTAAAGGCCAGTAGTGTCAGGGCCCAGTAGTTCTTGACGGGTCTCCATAGGAAACAACTTACAGAGATTTAATATGAAATTTTCAAAATCAACTAAATTCAACTTATTTTTATTGGTCTAAACTTAGAATGATCACAAGGGGATCATTGTGAGCAACAGCTTTATATACCATTCCATTAGATTCTTTAGAATCTTCCTAAATCTTCTAGACAGTCTTAGGGACTCTGCTGGTGGCATCAGGCTGGGGTTTTGGGGCATCTTCTGAACAGCATGACTCATGTTTCTTTGCAAAATCCTGCACATCGGGCTTTGAATCCGTGTTTTGTCTAAAAATAGCACAGATCAACTATCCTGGTGTTTGGCTTCAAAATGCATGTTTGGACGTCCAAATCCGTCCAGTGGTTGCTGAGTTATGCTCAAATTAAGATTCACATCAATTCTTGTGCCTTGGTCACATATTTTTGTCACTTCACACTGATTAGGAAGTTTAGCTGGTGGCCAAACTTCAAAAAGCCATAACTCATTGTCAAGAGCAGCTAGGTGAGTCATCAAACTAGCATTGGGATCTTGGAGAATAGTAGAATTTTTCCAAGGAATTTCTGTAACGCAAGATGTGTCAGGGCGTATCCTGACAAGTAGTAGCACATGTGTCAAGAACAGCCAATCAGGATAGACACAGCCAGCAAAGATGGACCTATTGCAAAGGTAGCCACTGAGAACTGTCTGAAAGGACAAGAACAAGGGTTGTTGCAGTATATATTGATACAGACACCTGAAACAATGAAACTGTTAGAGTGAAACAGTTTGCAGCATGATTCAAGGAAATACAATGATGATATAATAAACAGATTGTGAGTTGCTTGACAAGCAGGAGACCAAATCAGGGGGACAGTTTCAACATCTTGGATCCAATGGTAGTATAGCAGAAGATTGAGGTTGAAATTGTCAATAAGCAAATGACTTGCAGGGGTAAATCAGAGAAATTATCTGAAGGCATTGGCATGTAAAGGGCAGGCCAGGTTACAGCCATGGAGTTGATGGCAACCTTGACCGCCACAAAGGCTAATCTTTTGAGGACAGGGGCAAACAGCCCCAGATAAGCCATCATTTTGGGATAAAGTTTCTTTTATTTTGAGGGAAATTAAGCTATCTAGAAACAAGTTTCTAGAGGGGAATAGGGAAAGTCTTAAGGGAGTTCAGGGTGGTGGAGGGGGAGATTCTGCGGCATCTGATTGACTGGCAAGAATATTTTCAGCAGTTGGAGGGCCTTCATTGAAATTTGAGTCAATGACATCATAATTCAAAAAATTCCAGTGACCAGTGGGTCAAGCACTGCCATTGCCAAATAGTGTATAACATGTGATTTTCTTGTCATAATTATTTGGGCAGAGATATGGCAAGTCCAGATTTTCAAGGGCTGTTTGAGCAACCCCAGCTTTGACCCATTTTTTGTCAATGACGGCATTTAAATTGTCTATTTCTTTCAAGGGTTTGGAAGTGGTTCTTTGCTGGTTTATGGTCTTGCAGGGATGTACTATTTCTTACATTTGGTTTTCTACCATAACAAAAACAAGTTCTTAGTTACACCTGGATAGATTGCAGCCGCTGGCTAGATTGTACTCCAGTTTCAATAGATGTAAATATCTTCAAAGTTCTATTCTTGTCAGGGCCCAGAATGCCCTGGACAATCAGCTGGCCTTCCTAGAGGCCAAACAACCCACAGCCTGGAAACCCTTACCAATTGTCTCCCAGAGCAAGAAACCCCCCTTTTAATTAACAAATGGCCCAGGATTTGAGAGGCACACAAGGCTCAAATCCCTGGCTTCAATCTATCAAGAAAATTTGGGCCTCTTAATTATGGGGAAATGATACATCAGGAGTGTGATTGTTTGATTGCGCAATCAGGCGCTCACTTGCTTGTGGGTTCTATAAATAGATATGGCACCTCAGCATGCTGCAGCTCAAGCAAGGTTCCTGTTATGCTGACCAATAACAATTCATCCCTAAGCTCTAGTGCGCAATTCCCAGGAAAAAATCATCAGTTTGATTGAAAATGTTGCTGCCAGATCCCTGGTGGCAAAAAAGCCTGCATCTTTACCAGTAAGTATAAGTAGTGAGGGGGAAAGCCCTCCTCACTGTTAACATCTTAAAATAAACGAGTTTATGCCTAGAAATCATTATCTTCTTGCAGGAATTATCTATTTTTTTGCTTAAATTTAATTATTCTGTTTGCATCTATTTGTGAATCCACTACACTCTATAAACATACCTACCCATTCCCAGCTGGTTCAGCTCCCATCCCTTTGGTCAAACTGTCTAGAGCTCTAGACTTGGAGTTCTACCACCCCCACCACCTGGATCTCCCTTCAGGCCACCCAAGAGTGACCATATAGCCCAGCATGCGGGATTCCTGCTACTCCCCCTCCATCCAACAGGTCTCCTGCTCCAGATTTCAGTAAATTGGGTTTTGTCTATACTGTAAATTCAGAACCTAAACATAAAAATGCGGGATTGTCAAATCCTTGGTCCAAATTTCAAATCACTTTTGTGGGATGGACTTTTTTTAATTAAATTGAATTCTTTGAGTATTTATTTGAATATTTGAAAATGCGGAAACTCATAGACACTTTGCAAAGTTCAAGTCAAACTGCATTTTTCCAATGGACAAAATGAATTAACTGGAACCAGATTTGAAGCGTTCAAATCCATCAACTGTTTTCATTAAGTTTACTATGTTTTTTGGAATTGCAGGATTTTCAAATCCAAGAACCAAATTTCAAATCACTTTGAATGCCACTAGTAAACTCAAATATTAATTGTGGAAACTGGAATCCAGATTTAATGTATAATAAGCACACTAGGAAACGCCAACTCAAATAAAGAAGCTCCACTCTGGATAAAATCAAATAAAAAATTCAATCTCAAAAACCATGTTTAGACATAAAAAGTGATTAAACTTTATAATCATCCAAAATTAGAAAGGATACAATATTATACACTTCAAATTATGGATATAGAAAATATGCTACTATTCAAGGCTAAATCAAGAGAAAACAACTACTCACAACTAAACCAAAAAATCTAAATAAATACATATTTAATCTAAAAATATATTTTTATTTTATTTTTATGGACTGTCAATCACATTCTCAACCAGCTCCTGCATCAGCCCGCGGGGCAGCCTGTCCATGAGGGCGTCCAAGAGGGTCCAAGAACAGACCCAGAACCCAACTTGAGGGGAGTCATGCCAACACACAGGCCTCTCAAGGTGTCAGCGCCAGTCAACCACCTCCCACATCCCAAGCCAGAGCACAAAGCCTCAATCTAAGACAGAAGTTGCTCTCAAGGCCTGCAACCAAAGTCTCATACACAAAGGTCATTGGGAATAATGAGGTTATATACACCTCCACCGTGTACCCAGTTGTCACCCAGCCCCACACTCTTGATCCAAGAGTTGCTACTTCCTGCCCCCGCGTCTTTGACACTTCCTATGAGCCATTAGCCACCACCAAAGAGCCATCTGCGCCTGTATTATATGCCACCATTGACGGGGCCAGCACAACCAAGCGTGATCCCACCTTCTATACAAAGGTCCCCATCCCCTGTGTCAAGGCTGCTAGCCAGGATGCTGTGGTACCTGCCAAGGGCTGGCATTGGTTGATGGATAGTGAACATGAAGCTCTCCTCAACTGCTTGAACAGGGGAATGGCGGTTCAGGATATTGCGTCCCAATTTGGTGTGACGGCCAGATACATTGCCAACATCAACTTAAAGTATGGCAATACCAGGCAATTTGCAAAATCTACCAAGGCTAAGTGGCAGCCCAAACTCTTGCAACCTGTGCATATTGACACAATAAAACAGTGAGTTACCAAGGATTGTCCCTCAAATCACTTGCTGTCCAATCAATGCTTGCCACAGAGTTTGGGCTTTATGTTTCTAAAACCCTTGTTTACAAAACAATGGTTGATTTGGGCTTCTCCTGGAAAGTACTGGGAGTTTTGCTGTACAACAGAAACAATGAGAAGACCATCAAGGATTGATGCATTTATGCCAAGACATATCTGGCACTAAAGGAGACTGGGAATGTCCAGTTCTTCTACACCAACAAATTGTTGTTTTCCTCCTCACTCAGGTCTAGGCATGGGTGGGTCAAGAAGGGGTCCAAGGACGGTGTAGCCCATTGTGCAGCTGTCTGTTTCCAGATCTATTCAATGGTTGCGCTTCTTGGTCCTTGCGGGTTGGACCAATACCAAATGATCAAGGGTTCCCACAATAGCGGGACATTTCTTGATTTTCTCCAAACTGTCAAGGAGTATCTCTGGATCAATTACTGCACTACAATCAACATTTTTGTTTTGGATAATTTCGGGCTCCACAAAGTGGATCTGGTTGTGTCTGAGCTCCTGCCAATTGATAAAAATAGCCATTCAGCCAGCCACTGCCTGGCTGACTGCCCAATGAGACTCCTTTTCCTTCCGCCCTATTCTCTATTTCTGAACCCAATCAAGGAGGTGTTTGGTTGGATCAAGAATAAGGTGAAGCAAGGCCTCCCTCAGGACACCAAGGATCTCTTCAACATCCTTGAGGTCAGTCAATTTTCAATGCCACCCAATGTGGTGGCGGCTTTTTACAAGCACTCAGAATCCTTCCTCTCCAAAGCCCTTGCCTCCAAGCCAATCAGCTAAATGGGCGCTCTGGGTTTTATTTGTCTTTATTTTATTTATTTTGTTTTTAGTAGGACTCAAAAATTATTATTTATATATAATGACGTGACATTTGATTGTATTATAGACATATAAGAGTATGTAGAAAAGGTAAGTAAAAATAATTATACTAGGTATGAGGAATATATTTTTATTATAATGCTGTCAGGAATCCAGTCATAGGCAGAGGCATTGGGCAGCTTGGGGTGAGGTGCGGTCAAGCCGGCGGGTAGGGCCCACCATAGAATGAGTGCTAACTTGATAATATAAGATAAAGATTGCCCAAGCAAGGACCAGGGTCCGGAGTTGGGGACCACAGAGTCCACCAGTCCTGTCAAAGTAATATAGAGTACTTCAAAAAGTTGGGTAGAGGTGGTCTCAGCGGCAGTGGTGGGTTCCAAGGGGCGGTCTGGTCTTGGGGTTAATGGCGGAGTCATGGGGACAAAGTATGCTGGTAGGTAGTTGTACTTGTCCTTGAATAATAAGGATAGTATCTCAACTCTCTTTCCTTCACGTCCTATGTATTTGGTACTTCTAGTCCTTGCCAAAGGGTCAGCAATGAGAATGGTTTCCAAGTCATACTCTGAGTAGGCCAGGTTGGGAGGGGGGTACTCAGTAAAGTGCACAGGTCCAAAGGGAGCTCCTGGGGGTGGTATGATGCCTGGGGCAATTTGGCAGATTGGGCTTGGAAGGGGGCAGCGGCCTGGTAGTCTACTTGAACCAAATTAAGATGGAAGCTCACTAAGACTAGATAGGGTAAGATTTGTTTGAACCAAAGGTTCATAATACTTTATTATGGAAAATGACAATGGGGTCTTCACTGTACTGCCAGGGTTTTTATACCCTGAGACTTTGCTTCTTCAATATTTGCAGGGTTCAGGTTTGCAGACCAGGCACTGGCGGTACGTGGGTCTTGGCTTGGGGTCTCAAGGGCGGCAGATCCAGGTTGTGCCTGCTCTGGCAAATAGGAATGGCAATGCTTTGCTCCGCCGCCACTGTTCACCATGTCACCTGAGTAGTCCAATTGTAATACCCCTTCTGGGCGGAAGACTGGCAGTTGCTGATGGTCATTGGTAAAGTTAAAAATAGACTTTGTTTTAGCCTCCTTAAGGCAAGCTGCAACCTCTGCATAGGTTCAGGTCTTTGGTGGCTCAAGGTTAGCGTCAATCTGATGACTATTTGGGGAATTGTCCTTGGGAGACTGACAGGTCTTGGAGTAACTCATTAACTCAGGTATGCAATTTAGCAAGTGGGCAAGTTATTGTCCACTTTGCGTGACTCAAGTAATAAGGTCCTCTGTAGTAGGCCAGAGGAACGTGGAGTAATTTACCGGTTTGAGTCTGTGATTTAACATATTGGCGGGTCCTGGACTGGTCTGGAGGGTTTGATCTGCCTTCTGGGGACTGGGGTTTAACTCTTGGGTTTTCAATACAAGTATTGAAATGTCATTCATGACAAATGCACTGAATATTATATTGACTGTTACGCTAACAAATAAATAAATTAAAAAAGATAGAAATAGATTAATTTTATTTAAATAATTGTGAATCCTTGTTGGTACTCTGGCTTTTTTAAGCCACAAATTGGACCTTCCAGGTTATCATCTGATCCTTATTATTTCAGTGCCACTATAGCCACACAACACAACCACCAATGATTTGTATGTATTGCTTACTAATTGGTACTTAGGACGCGGGTCAAGCATATTGAATATATTTACCAAATCATATTACAAGGGAAAGGTAATTTGAGCTCTAAACAATCACTTGTTTAGAATATAAATGGAGCGGGCCACATGATGTGGATAAATTCATTTCTCATTGTTTGTATATGTGCTAAATAAACCTGTACTCAACGAGCTAGTAAGTAAAAACATTTTTAACTTATTTTTATTATTTGATGTGGTTGCAACTATAACTAATGTCTTGTAATATATTTAGATATATTAATATTATAATTTACCTGATAAAATTTAAAATAAAATTAAAATATTAAAAGTAAAATTATAATTATAAATCTTAAAATTTAGCTATTAAAGTTTAAATATTAAAAATTTAAATATTTTTTATTTAATGGTGATATATTCAATATTGAAATATTATATATTATGAAATTTTAATATTGAAATATGTATTATTAAAATTTTATTATTAAATTTTAGATATTAAAATTTTACTATTAAAATTTTAATATTACATATTTCAATATTAAAATTTTAGTATTAAAATATAAAAATTTAAAAATTTAAAAAAATAAAATTTAAGTTGCAAGGGAAAAATATTTATTGAGGGGATGCTAATTGCAAAGGGGAATGTGATTATTCCAGGGAATTATACCCCAAAATCAAATTTTTGGCTAGAGCGTCCAATTGGATCCACATACTCTTCTGTATGTGGTGGACAACCCTGGATGCAATTGCTAGAGGGGTGGTGCCCTGTACCCTTGTGGTTGTTGACCGCTTGATAAAAGGAAGCTGGGTGAGTGAATCAATTAATAGGTTTTTTTCAGGGGGCACGTAGTACCCATACAACATTGCCAATGCAAAGAAGTCATACAGGACGTGCTTGACTGTCCTATACCCCACGGTGTCTTCTGGCGTTTGAGTTCTAGTAGCATATGTCTATTTGAATAGGTACATCCTCTAACTTTTTGACGTTGGTTTTTAATATGCAGTGGAGGAGGATTCCCAGGTATACTGTGACGTGAATTCTTTGTAAGGTGTATTTTCCCGTGAACATGCACAGTTTTTTAAATATTTGAACTAATCTATTGATATAGGAAGTTTTATTGAATTTGAAGAAGGTTCTGGGGGGCGCCTGACTTGTATCAGCCCTCCATGCCTCCACAAACAAAAATAAATAAAGGTTTAAATGTGTTCACAAGGACTGCATCCCTGACTTTATTTGACAATGCCTTGAATACTTCATTAAAAATTTCAGTTTTTAGATATTTAGTTCCTATTTGAAAGTTGGATTTTATTAAGTTTTTTCATATTTGTTGATGTTTGCAAATGGAAATTGTTGAATGCTTTCCTAGATATATTCTTTGAAGTTTAGCTTGACATTCCCACAAATTTCATTCATTTCTTTAAAGTTGATATTTGATCCTATTTTGTATGCTTCCCTTAACCACAGCAAGTACCCTGCGGATGGTAAATATTCCCTATCTTTAGCTTCAATATTTGAAAAATTATTCATATTCTGTTGAACTATTTTATTTATTTGGTTTTTATTTATTTATTTTACAGGGGCTACCAGTGACTGGTAACCCCCGTAGAACCAACTTGGTGTAAAAGCTGCCACTTCTGCGACCTTGTCCCCATTCCTGGTGATGACTAAAATAAATATAAATAAAACATAAAAAGACTTACTAATTGTTTCCCCTGTGGCCCCCTCAGCCACAGGCGCCACCTCAGCAAACTTCATGAGTGTTGACTGCTCTTCATTAATTTTCCTAGGCTTAATTTTTCTTATATTTCTTGCAACTTGTGTTTCTTCTTGGTTTTTATTTGATAAAATTCTGTATTTCTTGAAGCGCTCCTGCTTCTTGACTGAGTTTTGTTTTTGTCTGTTTCCATCTGGTTGGTTTCCTCTTCATTTGTGTTGATTTCCTTTGAAATTTCATTCCTTCAATTAGTTTGATTTTTTGAGTATTATTTATATTGGTTTTTGAAAATTCCCACAAGTTGTAACTTTCATATTTGAAATCTAACCGCTTGAGTATTTCCTTTTGAAGATTTAAAATAATTTCCTTGTGTTCTTCATTAACTATTGTTCCCAAGCTATTTTTTGTAATTTCCTTTTGCTGAACCAAGTCTCTTCCCTTATTTCCCAGTTGATTTACCACAATTTCCCTGATGTTGTATTCAAGCTCAACAACCTTTTGGAGGGCTGACTCTAATTCATTGATAAGTGTGTAAATATTTGACATTATGTTTGAATTCCATCAAAAAACTGGTTTTTATAGTACTACCTTCAACACATACATATTTTTCATCATCATTAATAAATTAAAGACAATAAATGTAAATATTGCATTAGAATATTGCAATTAGACATCAACTCTTGATATTTTGGTATTATGTGCATAACTTAATGCATTTTATTTAATAAAATCCATTGTAAACTTGGCCTTTTTCATTGTAATTTATTAAAACAGATTGTGTTTATATTAGAGAGCCATAAATGCGTAGTACAAATATTGATACATAGTGCATTTTACAGCCTATATATTTAGCTATTGGTAATAATTCTATAAACTTTTTAGTTGGATTTTGCGAGGTAATAATAATGTAATGTGTTAATAAATTACTGTTTATTGTCATTAATTGGCTGATTTTATTTGCTTTGGCAATTGTGCATTTTCTGATATTTATGCACTAGTATCCAATTGATTGGTTTCATATCCAATTGTACAGGTGATAGGAAATCAAGCTGCCACCCCAAGACTGGATGTGGTCAAGGTAGCAGATTGATTTCCTATTGCCTGTGTGATTGGATGTGAAAATAATCAATTGGATACTAGTGCATAAATATCAGAAAATGCACAATCACCACAGCAAAGAAAATCAGCCAATTAATGACAATAAACAGTAATTTATTAACACATTACATTATTATTACCTCGCAAAATCCAACTAAAAAGTTTATAGAATTATTACCAATAGCTAAATATATAGGCTGTAAAATGCACTATGTATCAATATTTGTACTACACGTTAATGGCTCTCTAATATAAACACAGTCTATTTCATTAAATTATAATGAAAAATGCCAAGTTTACAATGGATTTTATTAAAAAATGCATAGAGTTATGCACATAATATCAAAATATCAAGAGTTGATGTCCAATTGCAATATTTTAATGCAATATTTACGTTTATTGTCTTTAATTTATTAATGATGAAAAATATGTATGCTAATAATTTTAAGCTATTCATAAAATGTACAACATTGTATTAATTATGGGAAATGTTGATAATTTAAAAAGAAAATATTAATTATGAAATGAAAGAAAGATATTAATTTCAATAAGTTGTCACAAAGAAAATATTTATTTACTAATCAAAGGACGGGAAGGGGAGGAAATGGGCGGAATGAACATTGTGTCAGGGAACCAACCCTGATTGGCCGGTTTGCTAGTGTTTGGGAACTGGCAGTTTGCGGACTGGGTGGGCAGGGCCCACCAAAGGATTGGTGCTAACTTAATGAGGTAGGACATTGACTTGCCCACCCACGACCACGGACCGGCGGCTGGGACAATAGTATCTATTACTCCTGTGAGAGTAATATATACAATTCCAAAAAGCTTGTTGGTATGGTCAAGTGGGAGCCTGGCGGCGGAGGCAGGCATTAGTTTGGGGGTGACAGGTGATTCCATGTCCATTTGGTAGGCAGGAAGGAAGTTGTATTTATCTCTGAACAGGCGGGGTTTGGTAACATACCAAGGGCCTTCTCAGTTGTATCTGGTTAACTCTGTAGTTATGGCCAAGGGATCCTGAGCTAGTATGTTGTCAGCAGTGTAGTCCTTATACTCAGGCTTTAAGGGGTACTCTGTGAAATGGACAGGACTAAAGGGAGCACCTGGTGGGCGGTACGTAGCTGGCAGGCTGGCAGGGGGGTCAGATGATCTTTGAGTTAATGGGCAAATGACAAGAATAAAATACGGCAATAATTGGGGAAACCAATACCTCATAACCTTTATTTAAAATGACAATGGGGGTTGATCTTGGCCTGGCAGGTATTTATACCACACTGCCAGGATTCACTTCTTGGTTGGGTTTTCTGGACTTGGGCGGGTTGGCATCAGGTGTCTCAGATGGCAGTGTGGCGCTTGGCACTGGCGGTTTGCCACTGGCGGTTTGCCACTGGCCGCGTTGGGATGAGAAGACTTTGAATCCTTCTGTTTGTCAATTTGGGTATTGGGTGCCTCTTTGGGTTCAGTGCCTCCCCCAGGACTTTGGGGGAGTTTGGAATAACTCTCATGGAGAAACTTGTTCATTTCACCAAGCAAACTGCCAGTGTCAAGCGTTGGTACCTTGGGGAAATTCTTGGCATCTTGCACTGGCAGTTTGCTTGCAAAATCCTGTAGGACGGCTAAGGGTTTGGATCCTGGCGCACTGGTAACAACTTTATCAATCAGTAGTGGGTTATTGGGTTCCCAGCCTGTGGGTCTGGCAGTCTGCAAAGGGTTTTTTCCAGGGTTTGACTCTGGTTCTGTATTTTGAGATTTAGAAAATCCTAATTGTCATTCCTGACACATTGCCTTCATCTGCTCCTGTGAAAGGGACAGCATCAGAGATAGTGGGGGGATATTGGTAGTAGTCTGGGAGTCAGGGTTGGAAGGCAGGTGGCTTGGTATTGATGGGGGAGTTGGGGAGGCAGGGGTTGTTGACTGGGAAGAAGAAGCAAGAGCCAGTTGCTTCAATTGCTCAAATTCTTCTTCTTTCACATATGCGGGCTTGACAAAACAGATGGATGGGCAAGAGGGAAGGTGAGAGTCCTTTCTGGACTTATCACTATCAATTTCATGGAAGATGATGAGATCAAATAAGTCCTGGACAAATATGGAAGGGAAAAGCTCATAACTCTTAACAATTTGGGTGCATAGTTTGTTGTAGGTGGCAGGCTTTAAGCGCCTGAGGGCAGAACCAAAATTATAGAGTTATACATCTGCAAGATGCATGTTGGCATGGTTGATTGGGTAGGACCAACAGGTATGTCCCGCAGCCCTGATTTCTTGGGTTGTCCATTCCCGCTGCTCCATCTCAACACTCAGTACAACTGTGTGCACGGCGTTTTGTGTGGCCCACTCCTCCAGCATGGCCTTGAGCTCAGTCTGGTAGGCATACCCATCTGCGGTGTTTGATATTGCCAAGTAATAATTGACGCCCAATGGGGAAACTGCCAATAAAAACCTGACAAAACAATACAAGATTGGGCTGTGCTTGTACACGTCAGACTGGATACGCTTCTCTACATAGTCTTGGATACTTGCAGAGATCTTAGTGTATGATAGGAAGATGACATCATTACGGGCCCTCATTGCCCTCCCTTTAATAAAATTGATGATGATCAAATTGTATGGGTTGGTATCCACCAAACTGGGGCCACCAAGAACCTGATTGGATAGGATTCTGGCGGCAACCATAACTCCATGCATCCACAAATTCACCGTTCTTTTGTTGGTGAAGATGCCGTGGAGTTCCAGCCAGAGACGTACATGGACCAGGGGCATCTGCGGGTCAAATTCCATAATGGCCATAATAAGGGGATGGGCTGTGTCACCTTTGGTCAAAGTACAGGTACCAGTTGGGGTCTTCTTGGTAGGGGGCCACAGTTGGTGTGGGCTTGCAGGGTTGCAGCCACAGTGGACTTTGCAAAACCCATTGCGGCCGCAATTTCCCCAAGCGACATAAGCATCCCTTGCTTTTTGACCATTTCAAGAACAATCTCTGGAGTGATTAATTTTCTTTTGCGCCTCGCAGGCTGATTGGCTGGAAGCAGGGTGTGTCTGCCTTGAGAACCAGACAGCGCCATCTGATTGGCTGTTTCTGGATTCTGGCTTCTATTAGTGGCCCCATGGCTCACTTGGTCAATTCCAGATGCTAGTGTTGCTGTATGATTTGGGTTAGCAGCTGCCTGTGCATGATGGGCAAACAGGGCCATGCTTGAGAACTCATGAGAAAGAACACACTCCTGGGTGGTGCTTGCGGAGGGGCCTGTGGGTTAGGAGTGGCCATAGAGGGAGGCTTCACTATTAGAAGACCCATTGTAGCGCTGCATGATTTTGTCAAGGCCAGGGAACAGCTTGTTGACTTGTTTTGTGTTGAAAGAAGACATAATAAAATTTTATTATAATTTTAAGCTCAAGAAGAGGAATGTATATTTTAGTCAATTTTATTGTTATATATGTTAATTTTGTGAATATTATGATCTAAATTTTAGCCGTCCTAAAATGGAATAGGGGGATTTTTGGGAATGCTTGTGATTCCTAAAAGAATCAGCATAAATCCACTCTAGATCCTTTAGCATCCTTTTTGAGACACCCATAAATTATACTTATTTCAAATTCCTTGCAATTATGATTTGAAACTTGGTTCTTGGATTTGACAATCCTGCATTTTTACATTTAGGTTCTGAATTTACAGTATAATAGTATTGGGGCTGGCCAACCAGGCTGTGCCCCATACTGGGAGTTGGCGCCCCCTAGCTACTGCAGTCAAATATCTGATCATAATTGCACCTATTGTGTACATGGCCTTCCAGGCCCGGCTGCCTCCCCTGTGGGAGTCCAGCCAGACTCTGTTATGGGCCATGACAATTCTATTGTAGTCTGTAGTGCTCTTGCATAGGATTAGGTAGAGTACATTGGCAAGACTAACATCTATCTGTAGCTTTGAACATACCAGCAATAAACCAAGTTGCTCAACACCCATGTATAAGAGTTCACCAAACTACAGGCCAGTGCCATGCTGGACAATAAACTAACTGCAATTCTATTTAAAAAGGGTGTGAACCCTGGTTTGAAGGACCTCTTCAAACACCACCCCCACAATTGGTTTGAAAGAACTGATTGTACTCTGCCGTGGACTAAACTTGAACCAAGAGACTCATAGCACCACGCCTCATGGACCCCAAGTGGCCAGAAGCCCCACTGCAACCAGACCAACTGTGATGGTCCACATGGAAGTGGTTGTGCATGAGAGGACTGATTTGGTTGCAATAAAGACTCTATGCTTAAAGTTGGAGAAGTATAGTGGCTTTAGGGTAGGTAAATGCCTAGTAGGTAACAGGGGACTACTAGAGGTGGAGAATGTAATTGCCTGGTAGTTAACTGATGGCTATCAGGGGTGGATGGTGTCTGAAACTAGTAGGTAACATAGGCTACTAGGGGAGAATAAAGTCCCAACCCAGTAGGAAATTGATGGCTACTGGGTAAGGATGGCTCTTCAGCCTAGTAGGTAATGTGTGGCTACTAGTAAGGAGGGTGATACAGTCTAGTAGGTAACAATGGGATACTAGGGAAAGGATGAGCTGAGGCAGCTCTTAAGATCCTTTGGACACTTGCAAGAGGTCTGCAAGTGAGGAACTTTACCTAAAAAATTGGTAATTTTTCCTTTTCTGTGTCTTCCTGGAGGCTTTGAGGAGGTCTTGAAGCCACTAGAGGGGCATGGATATGTCTAGAGATGTTGTCAGGGTATCTGCTTGGGGAAGCCGCTGAAGAACTTGATAATAAATAGGTCTCTGGGAAGTAAAGTTGGTCACTTTTCAACTGAAGGCTCAGGACTAATCACCTGGGTGAGTAAAAACAACTGCACATACATGAGGATTGTCTGTGATTGATGGCCTATAGTGTTGATCACTTACAGGGGCCCAGTCAAATGCTAACTCACTTGAAGAGACTTATTGCCTGAGCCTGAGGTGTTAGTAACAAGGACTTCAGTGAAGGATTGAACCTTGGTGGTTCATAGTGCAGCTGGAGCAGGACTAGTTGAAGGACTGGAAGGTCATGGAGCATGGATAGAATATCATGGCTAAAAGACTGGAAGGTCATAGAGAAGGACTAGCAGAAGGACTGGAAAGCCATAAAGAAGCACTGGAAGAAGGAATGAAAGATTACTGAGAAGGACTAGCAGAAGTAGAGGAAAGAGCAGGAATAATGAACTTGGAAATCTGGAAATAAGTTTTATGAAAAGAAATAAGCAGATAAAGAATTAAGGAAAAATGATAAAAAAGTAATGTAAAAGATTAAGATAAATAGTATAAAAAGATAAGGAAGGAAAAAGGAACAGTTTGGATAAAATACACTGTGAATTTATGAGATTGATTGAATAGGAGGGATCCAGAGCAGACAGAAATAGAACAGAAAAACTCTAAAGACAAAGGCTGGAGTTCCGCTGAAATCATCAAGAGGTGCAAGAAGCCAGCAGCAGGCGGTTTCAAACTATTGGAAAGTGGAATAAAATGTGGGTAAATGAGAGAAACGTTGAAGAAATTAGGGTTCAAAAATCCCCTAAGTAAAAGATAGTGGGAAGCGCTCAAGTTTTCCCAGACAAATGTGACAGGAATTACGTCAAAAATTTTAAAACATGGAGAAAGTGTTTATCCCAAGAGAGACAACACTGGGTTCAAACCAGGGTCAAGAGCAAGTCATTTGTGTAAACTTTTTGGCAAAACAGCATAATCTGGGCGTGTGATTGGCTGCAGGTTGAAGCTGTTTGATCAAGGTTTTCAGTGCTTAAACTGAAGAGTTTAAGCCAAAAAAATGAGGGAATGAACAGGTGAAAAACTGGTTTTTAATTGGCTGAAGTAAGTAATAAAGTCTAATATATGATAAATCAGAAGAAACTGGATAGTTTAAGCCTGGAAAACCAAAGTTCTGAGAAGGAAAAAAACCTGAAACAAGGACCTATAAAAGGGAGAGCAGTCTGAGGAATTTCAAGGATTGGAAACAGTGGATTATAAAGGCTACAAAGACAGAGCAGAGAGCTGGAGACCAAGATAAAGGAGCAGGAGCCTAAGATAAGGAGCAGGAGCTCAAACAAGGATCAGGAATCCAGGATTAAGGATCAGGAGTCCAAGACTAAAGTGCAGAAGCCCAAGACCAAGTACAAGGAGTCCAATATATTGTTAGAGGACTCCAAGTATTGGCACAAATCAATTGTTTCCTAGAACCCCAGGACATATACCAGAAGGTTTCTGAGGGGATCTTCTTTATGAAAGCAAATAAAGGCCCATTTGACCCCTGCCCATATTTCTAAGTAGAACAATTAGTCCCTATGAGTGAATTGCACAAAATCTTCTATCCTAGCCAAGGGGAAGAAAATACTTACTGTCAAAGCTGTCAAAAGTTTGCTGCTAGTAAAAATTCCCAGGAGAAGTTGGAAAGGTTGAGTAGACACCTTGAAATGACAGATAGAGGAAGTGAGTTTATTGGAAATTAATTTACAAGGCTCTTAAAAGATTTGTAGAGGATCACAGAGGGTTTGGCCCTAGATGAAGTCCAAGTACATGGAGGGGATGCCCGCCTAATAATAGGGAAAGTATTGGAAGAGTTTGATGTAATGCAAGCAAAGTATACTCTTCAAGCTAGCCACATACCTCTACTAGGAAACGGCAACTCCTACCAGCCGGTCCCTGGCTTTGACCCAGAAAACACAATTGGGACTGGTGATCAGAAACCCCACAGGAATACCAGCCAAACCTTGAAAATAGAAGCGCAAACCAAAATGTCATGAATGACATTTCAATACTTGTATTGAAAACCCAAGAGTTGAACCCCAGTTCCCTGAAAGTAGATCAAACTCTCCAGGACAGTCAAGGACCATCAATCTGTTAATTCACAGGCTCAAATTGTTAAATTACTCCACAACCCACCAGCCTACTATGGAGGATTCATTGAATAGTTGCCAGTCTGCCGCCAAACTGGTGCCAATGAAGACCCATACCTACAAAGGAGATGTAACCTGGCTAACAGAGGTTGGGGAAGGACCTAATGCTAACCTGCCAAGAGCCAATACTGGAGTTTCAAAATCAACATTGGAAACCCTGGAATCAAACCCTGACCCTTCAAAGGCTACTTGAGTCACACAAAGTGGACAGGAACCTGCCCACTTGCTAAATTGCAAACCCAAGTTGACAAGTTACTCCAAGGCCCATCAGTCTCCCAAGGACAAATCCCCAAATGGTCACCAGATTGATGCCAACCTTGAGCCATCAAAGATCCAAACCTATGCAGAGGTTGCAGCTTGACTTAAGGAGGTTAAAACAAAACCTATTTTTAACTCTGCTAATGACCACCAGCAACTGCCAGCCTTCCTTCCAGAAGGGGTAGTACAATTGAACTACTCAGGTGACATAGTGAACAGTGGCAGAGGAACAAAGCATTGCCACTTCTATTTGCCAGAGCAGGACACAACATGGATCTGCCACCCTCAAGACTCCAGGCCAAGATCCATGCCCTGCCAGTGCCTTGTCTGCAAACCTGAACCCTGCAAAAATCAAAGAAGCAAAGTCCCATGGTATAAAAACCCCAGCAGTATGGTGATGACCACATTGTCATTTTTGATAATAAAGTTTTATTAACCTTTGGTTCAAACAAATCTTACCTTACCTAGTCTTAGTGATCTTCCATCTTAGCTCTGTTCAAGTAGACCATCAGGCACCTGCCCCCTCTGGAGACCAACCTGCTGATTCCAACCAGGCACTATACTGTCCTCCAGGAGCCCCCTTTGGACCTGTGCATTTTACCAAATACCTGCCCAACCCGGCCTACGCAGAGTACAACTTGGAGACTATCCTCATTGTTGACCCCTTGGCCAGGACTAGAGAAACTGAATACATAGAACGTGAAGGAAAGTGGTACAAAAGGCCGCCAAGATTATTCAAAGCCAAGTACAATTATCTGCCTGCCTACTTTGTTCCCATGACTCTGCCCTTAACCCCACAACCCAACCGCCCAATGGAGACCCCACTGCTGCAGAGACCACGTCCACTCAACTGTTTGGTGTACTCTATATCACCTTGACAGGAATGGTTGATTCAATGATCCCTACCTCTGGACCCTGGTCCTTACTTGGGCAATCTATGTCTTACATTATCAAGTTTGCACCCATTCTATGGTGGGCTTTACCCGCCAGCTCAGCCCAACCCCATCCCAAGCTGCCCAATGCCTCTACCTATGCCTGGTTTCCTGAAACAAAAGTTCAAATGCACTGCCTAATGGAGGCAAAGAAATTCCTACCATTAGTTTCATGAGTTTGAAGTCTACGCTAGTGGCCAATCAAGAGACATAACTGGAAGAAAACGCGGGCCAGAAGCCTGCTCCCATGACCACACTTCAAGAACAGAATAATTGAGTGATCTATCCTGAAGCTTTGACCAATAAGCAAATACCCAGCAGCAGAGCCATTTTGCCGCTTCCAAACCTGGGTGTCCTGGCCACCTGTGCCAGGATTCACCTTTATTTATAGTTGCTATTCCTTCAACATCTTATTGGTTATGTCTCTCCAAACTGCCCAGGTCTACTACCAATTTATTTCTCACCTTGCACCAACTATCTTCTCTTTTTTCTTCCTTACCTTTATTACCTTTGGATTTTGATATTATGCTTTCCCAAGCCTTTTATTAATCTAGGAAAAATTAACAGTTTTTTTTTGAAAATCCTTACCTTTCCGCTACTGGATTCAAACCTGGGACCTATACGCCAAGTTAATAATTTGGTTTGCAAACATTTTACCTTTCACTATACACCCAATTACGTGATTTCCCAGGCTTTAGAATTAGTTTTTCCTTCTTTTTTGCTTAAACCAACTAAGCACTTGTTGTAACTGTTTTCTTCTCTCTCCAAAGTCTCCTCTATGCCAAACTAAATTCTTAAAGTTAGCTCAAACAGTTGGTTACAAATTATGTTTCCCTTTCTTCACATGGTCAGTAGCCTTTATAGGTTAAACTTTTACTTTAAATCTGCACCTCATTTTACCAAAGCTCAATAAAAAGGCTTAGTTTATCAGTCTCAACAATAAGTTGAGATTGTTTGACTTGCACCTCCAAAAAGGTACTTGTTAGGTTTTGTGGCTTGTGTTTTCCTTTTTTTACCCTTGCATTTTCCATCTTATATTTATGATACCATTTGAGTATATTTTTCAGCAGTTAGTGTCAGGAATATTCCTGACAACACTGTGGCTCAGAATAATATTTTGTGTACAATTAATGGTAAAAAGCAAAATAAAAAATGGCAGCAGTTCCCCCTTATTGGGGAAACTGCCGCGGGAAGCCGAGGCTGGGAAAAACAAATTAAAAATAAAGTTTTTAATTCAGACGGGTTTTATACCCCGTCTGCGGGCTGCATGCCCAACTGCCAGGCGTCTGCCGGCTGCACGCCGGGCCTGGCAGCTCGCCCGCGCACGACTGCCAGCCAGCCCCTGCTCCCCCCCCTGCTTGCCACCCAGCCAGCCAGCCCCCCACCCCACCCGCCAAATGGGGAAATTGCCAAACAGGGAAACCCAAAAAGACAATTTCCCCAAACCCAAATGGAGGGGGAACTGCTGCCCAAATTTGGAATCTACCAAATTGGGAGGGGGTTACCAAGTAGTCCAGCATTACAAATAATGCATCAACTGCAAAAGCTGAATTGAAATGCATTACTGTGCCTGAATATGCTCCAATTCCATGCCATGCCAATGATAACAATTCATTGCTTACAAAACCACTCCCATCCCACTCCCAAAAGGGAATACCAGACAACACCAAGTGTTTGGGGTCCCCTGTTCAATGCTTTGTACTATTCATACCCCACTAAGGATGACAGTATATAATAAATCTCAATCACTTGATGGTAGTTTGTGCTATCATTGAGTGAAATTACCCCTCAATAGTATCACATAAATCAATACCCAAGAAACTTTTACACAACAAAAAGTTAAAGATACTAAGCTTTGTCTACCCTTTCCCAGGACTAGAAAATGAACCACTTAATCTTCTCTGCTGTCCTCACAGCCTGCCTTGGAATTGGGGGCCACCAACACTCTCATCAGCATGGGCCGTACAACAAACCGCCCAACAAGTACTTCTACAAGGAGCCAGCGCAGCTCAACTCCTCTGAGACGTACTCCTGGCCCACGCTGGTGTTGCCCTGCTCCACCCAGCACGTAGCAATCTATACTTTTGTCTTCTACATGCTTATGTACTTTGCCGGTAATTTTGGACAATTTAACGTACATGCCAAAGTCTTTAGATGAATGATGATGGTCTATCCTATCTTGACGGCACTTACGGGATTCCAAATCTCTAACTTGGTACCTTACCTAGCTAAAGTACTCCCTCATTTTATGGGGCTTTACAGTTAGGTAGTTTTTATATTGGAACTCACAATTTGATTGTGGATAGTTTTAATCCACCAGCTAGTGGTGACCATTTCCAAGACCTAGAAATTGACTTTTTAACTAAATCATTGTCATTAAGACTGGGCTTTATTTTATTTTCTTAGGATTAATAAATTGTCTTAGCCCTTACTTTACCCCATATAAACTCTTAGGAGCATTTATCCAGTTATTACTGCAAACCCTACCCACCTTTCTATATTTAACTAATATAAAAATTATTGGTTTTAAGGCTTTAGTTTACAATAATTTGCCCCAAGCCTTAAGACCTTACAACCTGGCCCCACATTTCCCAACTCTATGATAATCCCCAGTTGAAAAGTGTAAAGTTTGGTAGCAAGGTCCTATATAGACTCATAGACCCTGCACTCAGTCTTCATTGCCACTTTAAATAAAGGTTATGTCATATTAGCTTCCACAGCTATTGTCTTATTTTATTTTTGCCATCTATCAACTCAGCACAAGTTATCCAGCCCTCCTGCCTGCAGATTCCTGTCCACCAGGTGTTCCCTTTGGCCCTGTTCATTTCACATAGTATTCATTAAAGCCTGAGTATAAATACTATACCCAGAGAAGGTCCTTGAACTATATCCCTTTATCCACATAAAATCTGCAGTTAGATACAATCAACAAGGTCCCTGGATCCTATCCAAGCGTAAACATTTTAGAGGCAAGTTCAACTTCTTGCCTGCCTACAAAATCAATACAGAACCACCCGTGACCCCCAAGCTAATGCATGCCTCCTCTCCCAACCTACCAGCTGATTACACAAGCAAGCTGCTTGGGATTGTATATATTACCCTCACTGGGGTGATTGACATAATAATCCTGGCTGCCAGCCTGTGGTCCTGGGTGGGGAAGTCCATGTCCTACCTTATAAAGTTAGCCCTGTTTTTGTGGTGGGCCCTGCTCACTAAACCTGAAGCCTGTGTGTTCCCTGAAAACAACAAGCTGGTTGCCCAAGGTTGGATCCCTGAAACCCCTTAAATGAATGCAAGAGTAGTAAAAGATCTTGCTTCATCATTCCCTAACCTAATAAAGCTCAAAATTTGTTAGTAGTTCTGGACATTTGGTTTTTTCTGTTGCTTTTGGTGTTCATATTATTTCCTTCCCCCTTGGCCTCCCAGGAATTTTTAGCAACAGCCTTTTGGTTGTTGCTGAAACCGCAATTTTTATTGTGGTTAAGAGCTTTTTTATTCCCTATTAACCTTCCCCCCAATTCTCACAGCTTCTGTGCCAGCCACTTTTGCAGGCTATGTCATCCTGTGCACAATAAGCTGTACAGGCATATATGTGTCTTTTTTTGTACCCTCTTGATGGGCTTGAGATTTTCATACATCTCAGGGTCATAAACACAGAAAAATATTGCAGAAAAGTATGGAATTTGAGCTGTAGCCCGTTGACTACAGTCTTCTGAATGTTTAGAAGATGCTTGATTGTCTTCTCTAATGAATCAGGTCTTTTGGTCATGAGAGTCTTGGAATTCAAATGATCAGTTTTCTCTCCAGAAAGAAAAGCTGTCTTGACTTTTGCCTTGATTTTTTATCAATCTCCTTGATCTCAGCAATTTCTGAGTCAAGGTCTTTCAGCAACTTCTTGAGTTCTCTCATTGGTTTTGAACTAAACTTTGTATAGGTTGTTATATGTGTCACTCAAATGAACTCTGTACTGTAAATTCAGAACCTAAATGTAAAAATGTGGTATTTTCAAATTATTGGTCCAAATTTCAAATCACTTTTGCAGGCAACTCAGCTTAGTGAAAATTAAATTATTTAATAAAATCAACCATTTAATTTGACTTTTTTGATTGATTTATATTTGCAAATTTCAAATCCCTTGAGTAGATAACTCACTAACTAAAGACAAAACACAGCAAGCAAATGTGGGATACATAAATCATAAATGCAGGATTCTAATATACTGTAAATTCAGAACCTGAACGTAAAAATGCGGGATTGTCAAATCCTTGGTCCAAATTTCAAATCACTTTTGCGGGCAACTCAGCTGAGTGAAAAATAAAATATTTAATAAAATCAACCATTTATTTTGATTTTTTTGGTTTATTTAAATTGGCAAATTTCAAATCTCTTGAGTAGATAACTCAACTAACAAAAGACAAAACTCAGCAAACAAATGCAGGATACATGAATCAGAAATGCGGGATTCTAATGTACAATTTGAGATTTCCTGTATTTCAATCAAATCATGGACATCATGTAAAAATTAACAAATCTGAAATTGTGGGATTGTCAAATCCAAGAACCAAATTTAAAATCATAATTGCAAGGAATTTGAAATAAAAATAATTTATTATTGTCTCAAAAAGGATGCTAAAGGGATAGAGTGAATTTGTGCTAATTCTTTTAGAAATCATATGCATTCTCAAAAATCACCCTATTCCATTTTAGGACGGCTAAAATTTAGATGATTGATTACAGTAGATTTCAGAAGACACTAATAATAAAGTATCCTTATTAGCAATACATGAATATATAGTTAGTAAACTAATGGTTTATCTTTCCCCCCTCTCCTTCTTCCTTGAAAAGAATTTTTGCTGGCCTCTGGCTACGCCAGGGGCCAAAAAACATTCAAAATATTTTTGGGTCATCAGGAGAGTAGCTCATAAATCATTATATGGTTTTATAGTTGCTATATTAGTGATTTAAAGTGCAGAATATTGCATCATTTCCAGTCTAGATAATTTTTCATTTCACTTAATTTTATGTCTAAACATGGGTGTTTAGAATGGATTTTTCATTTGATTTTATCCATAGTGGAGTTTCTTGATTTGGGTTGATTTTTCCTAGTTACTTACTGTACATTCAATTTGGATTCCAGTTCCTGCAATTATTATTTGAGTTTACTAGTTGTATTCAAAAGTGATTTGAAATTTGGATCTTGGATTTGACAATCCCGCAATTCTAAAAAACATAGTAAACTTAATGATAATGGTTGATGGATTTAAAGCTTCAAATCTGATTCCAGTTAATTAATTTTG